>JAPWTK010000067.1:215000-512500 GCA_029963805.1 Aromia moschata
ATGGCGCCTGAACTGCAAAATTTTTGCGTAAAAAATTCAAGAATATTTATGGGAAAATGATGCACTTTTACAAAAAATTGTCAAGAACAAAAAGTTATTAAAATCACTCAATAAATGCACTAGGAAACTTTTTCAAAAAATTTTTGAGCAATTTTTTGGATTTTGCAAATAGTCAATTTTTGCAAAATTGCAAGTCCAGTGCATTCCCTGAATGATTTTAAGAACTTTTTATTCTTGACAATTTATAGTAAAAATGCATTGTTTTCGAAAAAAACATTTCTAAAGATTAAATTAATATCGAAATTTAGAAATTTTGTTCTCGAAAACAATGCGTTTTAACATTTTACAATAAATTGTCAAGAATAAAAAAGTTCTTACAATCATTCAAAGTATGTACTGGAATTCAGATTTTTTTTTTGTAGTTATTTAAATTTTGAAAAGATTGACAATTTGCAAAATCCAAACAGTTGCTCCAAAAATTTTGAAAAAATTCCACTTTGAGTGGTTTTAAGAACTTTTTTTCTTGACATTTTTTTTGTAAAAGTGCATAATTTTGCAATTTAAAATTCTTGAATTTTTACGAAAAAAATTGTTTTGCAGTTCAGGCGCCATTTTGAACGCATAAGGGAAATATCGATCTTTAAATCACGTATACTTAGTTCTATCATTTATTCCACCGGTTAGTGAGGTTCCAGGTCCATTGCAGACCGGAAACCACTTGAAAATTTGATTAAAATAACAAAAAATGTGCAAAAAAATCGTTTTTTTTTAAGTGCTTTTTTTCATTTAATAAATTTTTGGAGGAATTTCATGGACACCATCGGAAAGGGCACGTCTTAAACTTTAAAAAATGTGTCCCTGTCAAATTTTTCTGTCGCAAATAGTATTAGTTATGAGGCGCTGAAGAGCGATGTACCGGGAGAGGCGTTTTCGGCCGAAACGGGTTAATTCATTTTGAGTTTATATTATACATTATATCTGTGGGGAATTTAGCGACCTTCTTCTCTATTATTTTTTTTTTTTTTTGGTTTTGGATTGGGTCCTTTATCCTTTTATAAAAGGAGAAATAAAGCTCCGAAACGTTGGCAAAAATCGAATAGTTGTTATTTACTCCTGGACCTAATCCAACCAAACCAAAAAAAAAAAAAAAAAATAATTATACATTATACTTCATAGCTTTTAGTAAAATTTTATTTACCGTACTTTATTATAATATCTATGTGTTTTAACCGTAATTATTCAAAACAATGAAAAGAGGGAAAACATTATTATCATCACTAGTAGGAACATTGGCTGTCATTTCCTAAGCATACTCTTGAATCAATTCACAGGCCCACAAAAAAAATTTTTTTGACTATGGATAAGAACATAATTTTTCCCTGTATTTTTCGACACTGAATCCAAATTCGGTGTCCGTTTAACCGTAGCACGTCAGGATCAAGGTAATTTCAAGGTCAAATAGCGAAATAAAGGCTTAAAAGGGAATAAACCCATATATCTTTATGTTTCTGGGATCACTGAATTAGAATCTGCTGTTATTCTTACCATATCACGTGTCTTCGAAGAGCACTCCAAGGTCAAATCACTAAAACACGCATTAATGAGGCAAAAGTTTGTATCTTTATGTTTTTGAATTTGTTAAATCCAAATCTTGAACGAACCTGCGAAGTTGAACGAAATGTGGTTAAGGATTTTCGGTTTCGTGAATGTATTGCTATTATTTGTTAAGGTAAAAGATATGTAAGTCCGTGTATCCATGTACATTAGATAAGTTGATACCAATTCTCGTAGCCACCTTACTGAATATCGTCTAACTACATAGTAATCATCTTACTGAAAATCAGTGAGTGAATCATTGAATAAACGTGTAGAGATCCCTTCAACCAGACACACACTTTTGCGTGTGTGCACTAATGCACGCGTGTGTATAAAAGCGTGTATGCGTGAGTGTGTACTTGCGTGCGTATATAAATGCATGTGTGCGTGACTGTGTGCATGTGCGTGCGTATAGAATGCCTGCTGCCTCAGAGGATGCTGGAGATGGTGACCACAGGCTCAATTGAGGATGTGTAGAATGATCCATTTTCCGATTCTCTGGAGTAACGAAGCCAGCGAAGGCGCGCTGCCCTGCAGGGGGAGCGTTAGGGTGTGAGAATTATGCCGTAGTGTGTCCGACGACGAGTTAACTTTGTCCTCGTCAAAGTCGGAAAACCCTCATACTTAGACCTAGGGAGGTATGAGGGTTGTCACCCCTAGGACGGCGGTCTCGCCTGCGATCGGAACAGGATCCCTAACGTGCGGGTTTCTTTATGTATCCGTGGCTTCTCCTCTTATAAGCGTTTATTTCGCAATTTGACCTTGAAATGACCTTGATTCTAACATACTACGGTTAAAAGGACATCGGATTTGGATTCAGCAACCCCAGAAACATAAAGATATATGGGTTTATTCTCTTTTAAGCGCCTATTTCGCGATTTGACCTTGAAATTACCTTAATCCTGACGTGCTAAGGTTAAACGGACACCGGATTTGGATTCAGCGTCAAAAAATGTTCTTATCCATAGTCAAAAAAAACCTTTTTTGTGGGTCTATGATTGAATTCATTTAACGAAAATAAACGATTAATTGATTCCAATCAATCATTTAGTCAAATACAATAAAATGCGAGAGTTTAATTGTTATGGAATGTAATAATATATGTTACATTGAAACGGAGCGTGTTTCCTCGGTTAGTGATAAAAATCGTTTTTCATTTTAATACACATAGGTGTTTTCCACCACTGCCACCAGTTACCTAGTTGCGTGAAGCCTCGGCCAGGCATCAAAAATCGATTAGCGTCGAATACATTTTCGGCAGTATAAACATATATTCGTATTTTAAGGCTTTAAGAGAAGCAAAAAACGGATTTGAAATACTTTCGAAACTCTAATCTGGAAGCCATATACTCTTAGAAAAAAAGATAAAAGTTGTCTTGATTAATATACATTCGGTGAGTTACTTGGAAACTTTCTGATGGATGTTATTGTTTTGATGCGAGGCTCGCTAGGAAGTAAAGTTGAGATAAGATCAATTAATGTGGTGCCCGTAGAGGGCAGGCACGTCGTAACAATGAACGCCGATGAAGTATTGGAGTTGACATCTTGCGTGAATTGGTGGTGAGGTATACGAGGGGTGGCTACTAAATAACCGAACTGATGCTGCTACCAGCGCGCTGCGATATTGTCGCGATAAGTTTGAGCAGAACTGTGTCTGGCGATACTTTCACCACACTAAGCTCGCTGGACAAGCCAGTGGTTCGCTCAGTTTGACTCTAGCAGTCGTTTGAATTAGTCTACGCACCCGTGACGCGTAGAAAAAAATGTTAAATGTTTAGATGGAGCAACGTGTCAATTCCAAAGTTTTTGTTAAACTGGGGAGAACTTTTACTGCTGTAAAAGTCGCTTAAGCCTCTGCTAATGCGATGTTAAAGGAAGTGTACGGGAATGAATGTTTATCCCGCACATAAGTTTTTGAATGGTTCAACGGTTTAAAGAGGGACGTGAAACGACCGAAGACGATCCGCGCCCCGGACAGCCCTTAAGATCAAAAAAGGACGAAAACATTGAAAAAAATTGATAAACTAATCCGCGAAGACCGTTGTCTAAGCATCCGAGGCCTTGCTGAAATAACAGGAATCGACAAAGAATGTGTTTGCCAGATTTTGCATGCATCGTTCAACATGCGCAAAGTTTGCGCAAAAATGGTGCCAAAACTCGTCACTTCCGAGCAAAGGGAATCAAGAGTGAACAAGATGGTGACACTGAAGGAGACAAGATTCGAAAGAGTGGAAGCGGTTAAAGCAAAAGCGACGGAGGTTTTAAACCAGGTGATAGAAGCGGACTTCCAGCGCTGCTTTCAACAATGGAAAAGTAGTATGGAGCGGTGTAGAGATCGCCAAGGGGAGTACATTGAAGGCGAAAAAGTTGCTACTATAATTGATAATGAATAAAAAGTGTTATGACAGCAGTTCGGTTATTTAATACCTACACCTCGTATAGAGAAGGAGTAGGGTTAAAGGAGTTTGGTAACTGCAACAAATTAATACGAAGCGTGCTGAGAAACAGTGGTGGTGCCTCAAGATTCTAGCCCGGTCTAAAATTTAGAAAAAAAATTTGTAGTAAAATTTTGAATAAAACCCTTGTTGAGTAATTTTTAACGCTATATTTATACAAAAAAACTGTGACTTTGGTTTCGACAATATTATGCCATTTTCGAAAAATGTTTCAGATAAGAATAAATTACAGTCTAGAGTGTATCCATATGAATATTTCTCCTCATATTTTAAGAACGTTCACAGTAATTCTTATTTACAAAAAAAGTCAAATTGTGTGAAATTATAGACCCATGTCTCTAGTTTCTGTCACTGCAAATATTTTCGAAACAACACTGAATATACAGTTTACCAGTTACTTTGCACAAAACTCTACTTTCCATCCTGGCTAATACGGTTTTAGAAATAAGTTATCGCCTTCAATGGCAACAAACCACCGTTCTGCAAAACTTTGCCTCACTCGTATTTCAGCATTCTATGACTTAAGATAAGCATTTCATTGCCTGTTACATACTATTTTTCTAGACAAACTTAGGCATTACTATTTTTGTTACTAATTTTAATAACAACAGTGCAGCATTAATGCAATCGTATTTATAAGATAGAAAGCAGTTGGTCTATTATAATGGTAACGAATCAAATTTCAGTAAAAATATAACATGGAGTACCCCAGGGATCAGTTCTTGGCTCTGTACCATTTAATATATACATAAATTATCTCCCTAATTGTGACAGATATACTTAATTTATTCTATTCGCTGATGATACGACGATCAATTTCAACCACAAGGTTACATAACTAAAAGAGGATGCTCTAAGCACAAAAATAAATCATAAATAATGGTTCCAAGCAATCTACTTTCTGATGTTTAACGAATTTAAATCAATTAGTCTCCAAAGGCTACTACACTTCACAAAAAACAGATAATATTTAAATACACTACACGAACTCTAAAAAGAAATGCGTACACGGTGCAAAATAATGTACACACATTTATTAGTTAATCACTCACGACACATAAAATTATTTTAAACTCGGCATTCTACTGTTCGTCCGTCACGCGTTGGGCCAATGCTAATCGAACAACGGAATGCTCCCTACGCTATATGGATAAATTGCATATACCTAGCCTTCTCCTCGATCCCGCCCCGGGAAAGTCCCAATACGTGTTACCAGGCACGGTTAGAAGCGTAGCGTGCATATGCACGGGCAAGAAATACACGCGTACGTTATACTTTAATTATCATAGAGTTGTATAGTGGCGTTGTCACACACTTTCCGGACCTTTGTTATAATCCAAGTAACAGTTCGAGAGAATACGTCCATTGTCGTTCAAGTTTATGTCAATTTCTAAAGTAGGACTACTCTAAATATACAGGAACTGTTTTGGTTTAGAACTTTAACCTTACTTTGACAGTTTGAAAGCTGTCAAAAACACTAGATCGCAAAATTACAATTTTATGCTTGAACCTATGAGACCCACGTTTAAATTGGTAAAGATGAAATTGGTAAATGAAAAAATGTCACATATTTTGGCATTTTTTTGTTTTATTTGAATCTGTTTTATGCTACGTTTTCTTAAATTTCAGCAAAATGCTTCAAAATAAGTTCATTCCAAATATTGATTTCCCATAGTTGATGTCTGTCTCATTTTTCTTAATGTTGCATTTTACAACCATTGCACTTTAATACATCGACTTGCAACGAAAAGTTCACAATCCTCAATAATAAAAAGTCAATAACGAAATATAGGACGCAGATACGAGTTAGCGCTTCTATTTCGCGGTGTACTCGCGGCAAATGGATCCCAGGTGTACGTGAAAGACTCTATCCATTAGTCGAAAGATAAACGTAAACATAAAATGTAGCAGAAGCAGACGTTAGACGTATTCTGGGGCCTTTCCTCAAATTGGATGTAAGAGCTGCATGAAAGCTGATAAAGTTGATATACGCTGCTGCGGACTATCTTTTAGAAGGTGACAAGACGTTTGAGAAATGCACTAGTGTCGGAATATCTGCTTGTGGGATTCTGGTAGCGAAATGTTATAATTAAGGTTCCGAACGTGTGCTGTAACGCAGGGCCGGATTCGTAATCCGTCACGTTATTGACGGAAGATGACATATGGGGTCAAAAAGAAGGAGAGTAAAAGAAGCAATTTCTTTATTTAAGAACCAGTTCGGCACGTTTCACCGATGCCGCCTTGCAAAAAAAAGCGTTTTTATGACAGTCGGCGTTCGTCACCACGTGGTAGAAACAGGACAGCCCAGGAGCGTATTAGGAAAATTTTAGGATGGGCTGCTACACTAATTCTTAAATTTACAGTAACTGCTGTATTTTAAGTCTAACTTTAAGTATGTCTTAAAAACATTTATTTAGTAACTTATGTACTTCTTACTTTTTAATATTCCTGTTCAGAATGTGAATGTTTTATCTGCCCCTATTATGTTCTATTTGCCCCTTTTCATACTTTTTTCGACGTACGGTATATTTACGATTAACAATTATTTTTACTGTCGACCGAGAAACTTTCATTAGTTCACAGACTAATTTAATAATGCCATATTTGGTCCCTTTTTCATCGCTAAGCTTTTGGTACATATTTAAAATTATCTGTTGTGCTATCGGGGGTAATTGTTGACGAATTACAGAATTATTAGAACTACACTCCACATTATTTTCCCCTATTGTTATCATAATCCTCAACAATATTAACACCGTGATCTTTTTCGTGCGCAATATCAATGTCTTCCTGGAATGGATGCCAAACATTTAGCTCGGGCTCCCCATTCTCATTGCCATCCACAAATGGTCACTAGAGATTATTATTATTCATATGCTCAAAAGGACGCAAAAACGGCATTTTCACTCACTTTACAAACTAAAGGTATTCCATAAATATTGGAACGACCAAATATAAAAGACCAGAGCTAAGCGCGTCCATCTCTGTGTATTCTCTGTTGAACTTTAGTTTCCTGGCAGTCCACGTTGACCGGACATAAGTACTGTGGTTCTCCATTCGCATTGGACCATCTATATCAACGTCCTAATTCTATTGGTAAGTATGACTTAAGCAGTGTCCCTTTAGGGCGAATCAGACTTACTTTGTCCGGGTGTGCCAGCACTCTTCTTTCTGTTGTTTTTATGGTCTAATCAATATTTTTTATCAATGCGGTATATTCAAAGGTGCCGAATTGGCTCTTAAATAAAGAAAAGAACTATACATACCTATCGCTTGTGTCATTAGACTCTCCCATTGCTTGAGCGTACGTTGCCACGACCAGTAGCCTTTCTGCATTTATTCTTGTTAAACGTGAGCGATTTGGCCTGTATTATGGTTGTAGATTGAAAATGATCGTTCCACATCTACTGAAGTTAAATGTGCAAATTCAAAATAGTTCATATGGACAGAGGACGACACACGCATATTATTTTCACGAATTTCGCGCAGTTGTTTGTATCACTAACAGTTTTTTGTTGCCACCAACATCAGTACAACATTACATTTTACATCTACAGAGGACAATACACGTGTTACTACTATTTCTATACTTTTAGCAGCTATTTGAAAAACCCGTTTATTAGCTATCGACATAGGGGGTATTAACGACCTTCTTATTACCACAAAATCTGTAGTTTCGTCCACTGTCAGCCACAGAAATATATTATGACTGTATTCTTTGATATTTCCCATGACACATATGACTTCTGACACATATGTTTTACGCAATACTAGGCAATGGAAAATCGATATATTTGACAAAAAAAAAGTCCAAAGTAAATATTGTCGACCACGTTTCCGTAAAAGGCAAACCACAATTCCACTTTTCCATTTTTTTGATGGAATCTAAATGTCTTACACTCTTGGCGACCACGAAATATACATCAACGATTGCAAGGAATACATGAAATATAAGATCCGTCTATTGTAAAATCCTTGTAATTTTCAATCATATTTTTAAGTTTATTGACAAATTGTAACGACCATGTCATTATTGCAGTAAATCCATACAAAATCATGTAATATGTAAATATAGTACACGAATTCACGAGTGATTAACTCGCGACAAAAATTGTTTTCAATGCGGCAGTCGACCCGTTTACACCGCCACGCCGGCAGGTCGCTATCGGAATAGCTTCCCGTCTTACGGAGAAAGTGACGAAGTTCCGATAACTATGTTCTGTCCGTTTCGTCAACACTAAACCAAGTTTAGCGTGCAGTTCCAAGACGATATTTTTTTATATCCGCACAATTTTTTTTTATGTTTATAATTGTTTAAGAGTTGTTTCTGCAGACAAACTAACTTTGCCGTACTTTCTGCTCGCAGCGTTCTTTACATATTGTCTGACCTCGGGGTGATCTAATTTGGCGAATGGAATATTACATCCTAACATCATTTTGACTAAATTCATGTTCAATTGTCTCTGTCTTTCTCGCGCACTCACACACCACTAGCACGATGTGTTTGTATGTAGCAACATGCAGTAAAACAGCTGTTTTTATGTGACAGGTCAATGTACTGTAACACACAGTGCTACGAAGCTCACTGCCATTAAAGGTCAGTTCCGCAAAAATTGTTTATCCAAAGCATTATCATAATATGCGACGGACGCTGTAACGACATTTTCACAAACTTATTTGATGTTTTGTACACACGAATTCGACCTGTGCAGTTTAACTAATACTAACAATAAATGTAAATTGTATTCACCCTCGCGACTTGACTTTTGGCACGTGCTGTAACTTGGGAGAGTAGGGCTCACAACACGGGGCAGTACGAAAATGGCCGATTGAACTACGAGTGTACGATGTACATATGTATATACAGGAATTGACTATGTACTTTATTAATGTGGCACATATGACAGTATTCCAGTCGCGTTAAAATCGGTCCTGGAATCTATTACACAGGTCGACAAATTTAAACTTGAAATAACATCGAGAAAAATAAGTGTATACGAGGTATTTTGTCGTCCTAAATCCGAAAATGATAAGCTTATTTCAGTAGCACGTAGAGTTTTTTGTTACAGGAGGCAGGTGGTGGAAAAAATGTCGCGTTAAAATCGGTCCTGGAATCTATTACACAGGTCGACAAATTTAAACTTGAAATAACATCGAGAAAAATAGGTGTATACGAAGTATTTTGTCGTCCTAAATCCGAAAATGATAAGCTTATTTCAGTAGCACGTAGAGTTTTTTTGTTACAGGAGGCAGGTGGTGGAAAAAAATGAGAGAACGTATTTTCACAATCTAATATATATTTAATATAAATAGATTCACACCTGTTTATATTAAATTTATATTAAATTTATATGTGTCAAATTTAAGCAAAACTGTATAGATTTTACAGAAGATTATGCGAATAAAAATATATTACATGAAATAACATATACAACAACAATACGACGACAGAAACTTTCACTTTTTCCTCTTTTTGTTCTGTAGCATCATCTCTTTTTAAAAACCAGCAGTAGTCGCCTAACATTGATGGGTCCCAGCGACCCTGGTATCTTGTTTCCATCACCCTGATGTCCTGGTGGAACCTTTCTCCTTGTTCGTCGCTTACTGCGCCCAAATTTTCCGGAAAAAATTCCAAATGTGAGTGCAAAAATGCATTTTTAAAGACATTCGACACCCTAGTATTTCATAGCCATTCAAGAGATCATATATGAGGTTTTTATAGTTTTCATCTTTCCTGTTGCCCAGAAATCCTCTCACTACACTTACAAAACACTTCCAAGCTGCCAATTCCTTTTTATTTTTTTTCTTGAAAATGCAAATCATCTAGAACCTTCCTTATATGAGGTCCAATAAATTTTTTATAGCTTTTAGTTTTGCATCACTTAATTGTGGAAATATTTCTTTTAGGTACTTGAAACCATCACCTTCTTTGTCCATGTCTTTTACAAAGTTTTTCATTAATCCAAGCTTAATATGTAGAGGAGGAAGAAGCACCTTTTGTGGATTAACAAGGGGGCATATTTTATATTTGAAGTACCAGGTTGAAAAGAAGTTATACGAGGCCAATCTTTCTTACTGTAATGTCTTTTTGTTGCCCTATTATCCCAGAGACACAAAAAACAGCAATACTTTGTAAAACCACCTTGCGATCCTAGCAATATACCTATCACTTTTAAATCTCCACAAATTTCTCACTGATACTGTCCATATTTAACGCGATTTAGTATGGTTCCTAAGTTGTCATAGGTTTCTCTCATTGTAACTGAATGGGCTAACGGAATAGATGTTCTTGTTTTCATTATGAAGCAAGACTGCTTTTAGGCTGTATTTAGACAATAATTTCAATTAATATTAGGATTACCCTGTAATATAAAAGAGAAGCAGGTAGTAGGACGTGCTAGGTCATTTCTGTGAGAAGGTGATTTAATGACTACCTAAATGAAAGACAAAGAGAACATGTTACCAAAATCATGTTGACCTGTGTATTGTGTTATTAGTCTACGGGCTCTAATAATGGACATTAATGAAGTTACTTCTAAACCGTGCTGTTTTACTTTAGGGCGTAGTGACAGTTTACTTTTTTCATTGTTCTGCAATTGAATTACGCTTATTACCTTAATCTTTGCAAATATGCGACAGCATTTTTATTTTTAAGCTAATGTAATTTGCGACAAAATCATAATATACAGGGTGCCCTATTTAAAAATTTCATAAATATTTCATTTACAGTGAAACTGGTAGTTGCAGAAAAAATGACGAAACAATGATGACCATTCTATAAAACGTGATTGATTACCTCATCGTACCAATTTTCAGAAAGATCGCTTAAGATATTGCACTACAATATCTATTATATTGTACATCTGTAGATTTTAATACAAACACTGCGTTTGCAAATAACCTACTTTTTTATAACAAACTGTCCTCTGTAACAAAAAACACTTATTTTTTTTAAAACATTATATTAACATCCTATATCGCAGTTTTAACGCACTTTCAGAGATATGCTGTATATTAACTTTTTTCAATAAATGACCCATACTATCTTGTTCCCGAAGTTATGGATGTTTCTGCCGAATCACCCGGTATACATAATATAATATACATTTTAGCGATTGTAATTAAAATGTGCATGTCTTTATTAACATTTATGCATTTTTGTTTGAAAACTATTTAATTAACATATTATATGAAATTATAACATTAGGTTTTTAACTAAGTTTATACATTTTTTAAATATCATATATACCTAACAACAAAAACAACAACTAAAATCAAGAATATGCTGTTAGATGTATTTTCTACCAGATTTGGTTACTTCCTCCCATCGTTCTTTGAATTTTATGCCACGGCTATACCAAGCATAGCCCTTTGACTCATTTTAATGGTACCGTAAGCGTTACCTCGTGACACCTTAAAATAGATATACTAAGTGATAAATAAACTTGGCATCATAAGTGTAATACACGAAAGTAATAGTAGCTTTTCGAAGGCTGCTATAGTTTATTTTGAAATTATATCACACTGTTCAACATGTTACACACTGCGGAGGACGTACAACAGCACCAGCTGTCACGGGACTACTGGAATAAGTACGAATTGAGGCGACATCCATCACATGCCACGCGGATTGCTTATGTGTTACGTCACCGTATGCCAACTTATAACTAGCGGTGTATTATACATGGTGGAGACTTTAACTGGAATATATTCGCTAGCGGGGTGGTGAATGATTTTTCAAAAAATTCCCGAGACACGTCAACTTTTAAATGTATTTACCTACATTTTGCAAGTAATATGAAAAATATAGCTCTTCAGGGGTGGCTGAAACCACCCTCGACATGATTTTTTCAAATTCAACCCTATGGCTTGTGACCCCTCATTGTAAAGCTGGTGGAAAGAGGAATCCAACGCACTGATCAAATTTTAATTTTTAGTATGGTTGTAGGGTTGCATACAATTAAAACAATTTAAAAATTAAATTTATTTCCAACGTAACAATTGTTCAAAATGTGCACCATTCACTTGCTGGCTGCATCCCAGTCTGTGGTAGGTTTCGTCCCATACATTATGCAACATTTGCGGTGTTATTTTTCCGATTTCCTCTCTTATCCTTTCCTGCAGATCTGCTATGTTGTTCGGTTTCAGAATGTAAACCCTACTTTTAAGATGTCCCCACAAAAAGAAATCCAGTGGTGTAAGATCTGTAGATCTTGCTGGCCACTCAATATTACCTCGCCTCCCAATCTACCTACCAGGAAAAATTTTGTCCAGATACTGACGAACAATGGCAGCATAGTGTGGTGGGGCCCCATCTTGCTGAAACCATAACCTCTCGTCGGTCAAGTTAGGGTTTAAGGGGTTTGGAAATAAATGACATAGCACTGGCATTAGTTCGTGCTGGAGTAAACGCAAGTATCTTGCTCCATTAAGAGTGTCATCAAAGAAAAAATGGTCCTACAATTCTATCTTGTATTATTCCGGCCCACACATTAGTTTCCTCTTGGCGCTGAGTATGAAGTTCCCTCATCCAATGGGGGTTCTCTTCAGCCCAGTAACGACAATTTTGGCGATTTACGTACCCATTTAATGTAAAAGTAGCCTCGTCAGAGAAAACTATCCACTCTAAAGATAACTGGTTTTGATCAATACAAGTCATCAATAAATCGCAAAATTCCACTCGTCGATCTGGATCATCTTCAAGTAGCTCTTGAACAGCTTGCATTTTATATGGGTGTTTTTTCTCATATTTAAGTATTTTTAAAACTGTTTTGTGATTAAGATTACTATCACCGTTGACTATGGCCAGTTGACGGGCTGGAGTGATTGGATTTTCTTCTAGAGCAAGTAACAAATTCAACTTCGTGTCGTCATCAACAACAGCCTGCCTCTTACTCGGTACTTTCCTGACATGACCCATCTCTCGATATTGTGCCTCAATTTTACTAATGGTACCTTGATTTAGTGGTGGCAAGTCAGGATGCGTTTCTCGAAACAAGCGAACAACTTCGCATTGAGTTCGCGCCCTATCACCATATCCAATCATCAAAATTTCGATTTTTAGTGATTCAGTTAAATAATTTCATTTTTTCACCAATTTGAAATAACACTTCGTTTCAAACTCTGAATACAGCATACAAACTAAATTACTCTTTGCGGCCGTGTAAAAACACTAGCAAAAAATAACAAATATCAGTTGTGGCAAAAAATTGCTTAGGAATTTTTTGTGGGGACATATGAAAAGTAAGGTTTACATTCCAAAAACTAAACAACACATTTTGAGTACGAAATTGTTGCGTTGAAAATAAATTAAACTATAAAATTAGGTTTTAATTTAATGCAACCCTACAAACATACTAAAAACTAAAATTTGATCAGTGCGTTGGATTCCCTCTTTCCACCAGCTTTACAATGAGGGGTCACAAGCCATAGGGTTGCTTTTGAAAAAATCATGTAGAGGGTGGTTTCAGCCAACCCCTGAAGGGCTATATTTTTCACATTACTTGCAAAATGTAGGTAAATACATTTAAAAGTTGACGTGTCTCGGGAATTTTTTGAAAAATCATTCACCACCCCAGAATGTATTCCAGTTAAAGTCTCCACCGTGTATGTATGTAATACTTTACTGTGAATTGTACTTTAAACTGTCAATTAAGTGTCTTTTAAAAATTAAAACAAAAAAATAAATAATATGAAAAAAGTATAAATCCACAAGTTTTCAGAGATCGATGTGATCTACTCATAGAATCAAAGTTCGACGTGAAATAGGGTCTGTCCTGCATTTTATTCATGCAGTAGGTACGTTCCTTCGAGCATAAATAGGGAAGGGCTGTTAGGACAGTTTCCAAGAAGCTAAGTGATTGCTACACAGGGATCAGTTTACCTTACAGATTGCTGGGATATGCACATAAAAAGTGTATAAATAACTGTTTCGGTTCAGTTTTAGTGCCTGGAGAATAACTTTTAATGTTGTCCTTTATAGCAGCCGCTTCTGTTTTCTAGCAACTAGTGTACAGGGTGTCTCAAAATCGACGTCTAAATAAACTACAATATACTTACTGATATATGAAAATGGATGTCCAGAATTATCGTTTTTCGCAAAAGTTTAAAAATCCTCACTAGTAATACAACATTCGAGGCCGTGAAGAGAAATATACGGAAAGAAATTCAAGCACGTGGGGAGATTCAGTAAGAAAATTTACATCTAAATATATTTTAATTAACAAATATTAACATCTTGTTGACGTTTTTTATTGTTATTATTATTAGCCGCGGCGATAGCTCAGTGGGTAAAGCGCCAAGTGAGAAGATGGCGATTATTCCGAGAGCTGTTATCCGCGCGAGTTCGAATCCCGCCTGTGGTAATTGGCACCAGTCACAGGGTTTGGTTGTGTCCTATATATTTTCCATGTGTATTCTCCCTCTGCACAATCGTAATGACTCTTAGAGGGGAGAATGTCAATTCCTGTGGTATATGTGATTATTTATTATAGAATACAATATGAACACAACTGCAAAGTAGGTTGGAAATGGCGACTTAAAGTTGTGTAATGTGTGACGTTTATTTCATATTATAACTGTGATCTTATTACGTATGTAGTTAGATATAGCATATGAAAATACTTTTTTTTTTAGAATTTGGTTGAATGATAATAAACCGTCAGTTCAATGTTACGTCAACATTTGACCGAAAAATTTCCAGTGTAATTGGAAAACGAAGCCTTAGTAGCATTGTGAATATTTTTTTTTAATCACAGCAAGATTGCATGGCGTTGGAATGATAACACAGCTACCCACAAAAAAAATCGGGTTCGGGGGCAGACCATGTTTACTACATGTTTTTAGGGTCGCTGAATCCGAATCTGGGGTCAGAATAACCCCATCGGGCTAGGGTTTCCCCGATAACCTCTAAAAAAACTTTTTGAGCTATATACCGGTAAACCCTTCACAGCAAACCCCTTAACCTATTGAAACCATAACACAATAACACCATGATACCTCTAAACCATAACTCCATAATCATATAACCCCCATAACAAGCAATTTGTATTAATGCAAATATCAGGCAATTTGTATTAATGTAAATTGGAGTGACAGCTACCCCTTTCAATATTTTAAATGGAACGAGGATGCGTGTGATAGCTCATTCGAGAGGGTTCTTAATTATCTATTCAGCAATATAAGGTTTTTTGAATGTTTATTATTATGAAATGTATACAATCAAGGGCCTATGTACCAAATATCTGTCAAATCTGACTTTTTTAGTTAATTTTGTGTAAACATTCAACTTAAATGTATCGGTTTCCTTGATACGCTGCGTAAATACCCAACAAAAAGAAAAGAAGTAAAAAGGATTTCTTTTTTACATATCAGAAAAAAATATACATTTAAATTTCTTTATTTGCTACATCTATGAAAACATATTATTCTATTATGTTATTTATTGCTGATCGTCAAGTTGATCATTATTTTAACAATGAGTCTTTCGAATACCCAAAGAGTTGAAATTTTGAAATCATTAGGATGTGGTGATAAAACAAGAACGCAGAAGCAGGTATGCGAAATATTCAATACTACGTATCCTGACCGCCGAATTTCCCAGTCTACGGTTAGTAGAATAGAAAACAAATTTCGTGAATTTGGAAATGTCACATTATTGTATTATGTTATTTATCGCTGATAGTCAAGTTGATCATTATTTTAACAATGAGTCTTTCGGATACCCAAAGAATTGAAATTTTGAAATAATTAGGATGTGGTGATAAAACAAGAACGCAGAAGCAGGTATGCGAAATATTCAATACTAAGTATCCTGACCGCCGAGTTTCCTAGTCTACGGTTAGTAGAATAGAAAACAAATTTCGTGAATTTGGAAATCTGGTAGGAAACGCATTTTAGACGATGAACAGAAACTGGATATATTGTTAGATATTCAAGATAATCCACATAAACCTACAAGACAAGTTGCCGCCGATAATGATGTTAGTAAAACATTCATATTGAGTCTTCTAAAAAACGAAAAATACCGCCCATATAAAATTCATTTGGTTCAAGAACTTAACGACGATGACCCTGATCGCCGATTGGAATTTTGCGAAATCATGGCAAATAGATGCCAAGATAATCCTTTATCTATAAAAAAACATTATTTTTTCTGATGAAGCAACATTCGTCTTAAATGGAACAGTCAACAAACAGAACTGTAGATACTGGATTACAGAAAATCCACATTGGATGATGGAGGCCAATACTCAATATCCTGAGAAGGTGAACGTTTGGGCTGGAATATGAACCATATTTCTTTGATGGCACATTAACTGGCGCGCGTTACTTGGATTTCTTGCCAAATTTCTTAGTTCCAGAGTTAAGAATGCTTTTCCCAGATGATGACAAACCCAATGAAATTGATAGAAATATTTGGTTTCAGCAGGACAGAGCTACACCATATTTTTCATTGGAAGTAAGAGCCTATCTGAATCAAGTTTTTCCCAATAGATGCGTGACCAAATTGCGTGACCTGCTCGTTCTCCCGATTTGACCCCGCTTGACTATTTTTTATGGGTTTACTTAAAATCGAAAGTCTACTTCAACAGACCAAATAACGTAGAATATTTAAAAGACAGAAATAAGGCAAGAAATTAATCAAATCCCCCGGAAACAATACAAAATGTTTTAGAAGAATTTCAGCAACCCATTAGTGTCAAGAAGCAACTGGCGCCCAGTTTGAACATTTGATTTAAACTGTTCTTCTGTTCTGTTTCATGTTATTTTCTTTACTTAGTAACATTAAAAATGTAATATTTTTCAATAAAAGAATTATAGAAATTAAAAAAATCTTATGTTGCTGGATGGAGAATTAAAAATATAAGCCTATACTTTTACAATGTTGTAATAACGTATTTCGTAGTACGCAAAAAGCATACCGGCATATTCCAGTTCTGCGCAAAAATATACTAAACGAACTGATTCCGTTATTCTCATTTAGGTTCGGGAACAAAAAAATTTCATTTGGGGTATTTTATAGCAGGAAAATTTTCATTTTCTATTCGGGGGTATTTTATGGCAGGCCATCTACATTTTGTTTTCTTTTCTGTAAAATAAAATTTTTTGCACACAATCGGAAAAAAATAATAATCCGGAAAAAAAAATTTATTTTAATAAAAACCCCCCTTCCCATTCTCACTCCCCACCCCCAAATAAAACCCAACAGTTTTCATTTTCACCTCTCTAAGCGCCCCCCCAAAATAAAAAAAACCCCACCCCCCCCCCTTTTAGTAAAGATCCCGGCGTCTTTATTTTTTTCCCCCAGCAAAAAACCCTTAAAAAACCCTCAACCCTTCCCCCCACCAACTCTTCCCCCCCTATAATATCCCCCCCCCCTGGAAAGCCCCCCCCTCCTCCCCTAAAAAAAAATATTTTTTTCCCGCCCCCAAAAAAAAAAACTTTTTGTTTAGGTTTTTATTTTTGATCTTTGCCCTTCAAATATTTATTTATAAAAGGTTCGTTTTTTCTCTACCAATCCCAGCTTCATAATATAAATAAAAATTTATAAAAATTTAAAGGTCATATACTCTCGGATTTTATTTTTTTTTTTTTTATATACCAGCATCTCGCACGCATCAACACGACTTCTACTTCTTTTTTCTATTCCCAATATTTTATTAGAAGAGTATAGATTAATTTAATATATTATTTGGCAACGTAGCGTTCGACCTAGTAACACTGCGAAGACGGAACTTGGAAGGGGGTAGGTTAACATGCAATGCACCTTCAATACAAGTTTGAACTCGTTACAGTCATTTGTTTGTTCTCTATGATTTTTCGTAAACCGAGTTTTTCTAGTGCGTTTTAAAAATGAGTGACATTGATTTTGAGCAACAGTGTGCTATCAGGTTTTGCTTCAGACTTGGACACAGCGCAACGGATACATTTGCAAAACTTCAACACGCCTACGGAGACAGTGTTTTTTCAAGTGCCCAGGTTTTTCGGTGGTTTAAAGCATTCTCAGAAGGAAGACAAAGTCGATTGAAGATAAACTTTGAAGATGATAACTTCGAGGAAAGAAAAACTTTGAGGAAAGCTTTTTGATATCCAGAGATTGTTCTCAAGGAGTTTGTGCCTCCAGGCCAAACAGTAAATCAACAGTTTTACAGAAAGGTTCTTGGAAAACTTTTCAGTAAACGAGTTTTTAGCCAGTAAAACATTCCTGTGCTTTCCCAGCCTCCTTATTCGCCTGACTTGAGTCCTTGTGACTTTTTCTCTTCCCGATATGTCCCATTAAGGGACGTTATTTTGGGACCACAGGGAACATTCAAACGGCTGTAATCGACTAGCTGAAGGCTATTCCAGTATATGAGACCCAGCGCGGCTATGAGGAATGGAAAAGTAGCGCCGTCTCCAGCGCTGTATTGCTTCCCAAGGAAGTTATTTTGAAGGAGACAATGCTGAATTGTAATTCTATTCAAATAAAAAAAATAATAATAAAAAAAGTCAGTCTCGTTACTTAATTTACACACCTTGTATATATTGTGAAATATTTCTCATTTGATGTAATTTCTACTTTAAATCAATTGACGAAGAACAGAAAGGCTTGAATGTTCATCAAATTTAGTGTATAACAATACAAAAAAAATAAATAAAAAAATAATACATTTTAATCCAATTCCAAAACCAGAATGGAGTCAGTACTTCTAATGCATGTTGGCAAAAAACGTGTGAAACTGGAAGCATATGAATGCGACCTTCAGAGAGCACTTAAACCTCATTGGGATCCATATGCTTCCTCCTTGGGAATTTAACCTATCAATCTAAGCCCTCAGCCATCCTAATAAATGGTAACGACACCTTGCTTACGGTATCTCGCTTATACGGGGTGTCCCAGAGAGTTCTGACCCATTTTGATTGTAAATATCTTTCGAACTTAAAAGGATGCGGTTTTTGCCAGCCTATTTACTGTCTCAAAAAAGTTTTGTTCGTACTATGTAAAAAAACTTGTTATTTGTGTATTTTGAAATATGGTCAACTTCAACGTTAAAATTCGCTACTATTTTAAATATAACACCCTATATATGTTTCCACCAAACAAAAGCTGCAATCTTTCGCTTTCCAAAAATGTATAATCTGTTACACTTCTCATGGGTTAGTAAATTGATTTTTAAAAACATCGTGTTTTGGACGTATCAGAACAATGCTGACCCTTTTTGATCGTAAATATCTTTTAACAGAGTGAACTTATAATTATGAGGTTTTCACCAGTCGATTTACTATTTCAAAAAGTTTTTTTCGCAATATGTTAAAACTTTGTCACTTGTCGTACAGGGTGTTTTGAAAACATGGTCAATTTCAACGTTGAAATTGTTAATGTTTCGTTAAACAAAAGCTGTATTCTTTCGCCCTTCAAAAATGTATAGATTGTTACACTTTACTTTCAAAATGGGTAGTAATTTAATTTTTAAAAACATGTGTTTGGAAGTCCTAGAAAATTCTGACCTATTTTGACTGTAAATACATATTTCTTACAGAGTGAACTTACAAGGATGTAGTTTTTGCCAGTTTATTTATTTTTTAAAAAGTTTTTTACATGTTATGTTAAATATTCCTACATATTAAAACAACTAAAAATTCATTACAAGAAACGAAAAATTTGATGAGAAAAATTTTTTGATTTTGCTGCAACTGAGGGTAGAAATAAACCTGCAAAATTTTGGTTTAAACTTTGCCAGTAATTTTTCCCCAATGAAAAAGAAAGGACCATACTTTTTTTTGTTTGAATATCGTACCCCACACGTTTAATTTTGGAAAGTCTCTCAGAAATAATGAAATGACAATTCTAGAGACTTCTTAATTTAAATTAATGATAAGGTAAGTTTTAGTAGGTACCTGTAAGTTTTTCTTTAGTTTTGTTCTATTAATCTCAATTACTAGCTCATTTTGAAAGTAAGATGTAACAAACCATACATTCTTGGAAAGCGGAAGAATGCAGTTTTTCCTTGTAAACATATACCGAGTGTTGTGTTCAAATGGCGATTTTTTTCCTTGCAATTGATCATATTTCTAAAACTTCCTCTAAGGAAAGTAACAAGTTTTTAACATAGTACGAAAAAACCGTATTGAAAAAGTAAATGAGTTTGTGACCAACCAAGGATGGCCAACAATCGCCCAGTATGGATGCTTGCTGATGAAACAGCGGAACAGTCGCATAGTAGATACATGTCGCATGGTTTCCTCTTCTTGCTGAGAACCTTTACAAAGCAGTGTTTCGTTTAGCTTCAAATTGTGGAGGTGTTTTCTTAGCTGACAATGTTCAGTGAAAATGCTTTTTAAAAAATAGAGATTATTTCTGGTCACTGCCAGATATACTATTGCCACTTCTTTGTTGGGGTTCCTTAAAAGCTCTTTGTTAGCACCTGCTTTGTTCATCCTGTAATTCATTAAATTTCACACAGGTCATAGGCAAGTAAAATAAATGAGATTATGCACCACTAAAAAAAATCACTTGTTTCAGCATTTCTGTCAAACTTTTACAGTTTTGGAATTAGGTACTGAATATATTCCATGTAGTATATATTCCAAGTAGTTTCTACAGAGTACATTTGCTAAAGTTTTCTTCATCCCAATTTATTTTGTTACAAACCACATCTGAAATGGAAATATTCGTTCGTGTTATCAGCTTTTTAATATGCACGTACAACCGCTAAACGCTTAGAGCTTCGCCGAAATCCCCAGTTTAATGTTTACACGAAAGCACAATCCTGGTAGAACAAACGTTAGTTAAACTCGTCTATGCGCCAGGATGTAATGGTATGCTAGAGCACGACAAATCCGGCAATGTAAAGCATTTCACTCTGACATTTGAATATCTCCCATTCCATTCCGTTCGAATTTAAATATACTGTAATCCGTTCTAAGTAACATATTATTATATTAATTTAAATTCTGGAATCACTTTATTGAAAAAGGAATGAAAAGAAAAATAGAGCTTCTCAGGACAACTAGAAATTAAGAAATTATTGTATTTTGTCTGTTGATAACGTAGTTGGCTGGCTCAGCTGGTAAATAATTGAGGAAATAAAAAATAAAGATCGCCAGTAACGTGTATGGCATGTGATTGCCATACCATTGCCCTTATGACTCATGACTTTTCTGAATTTTATAACCCTTTTGACCTATATGACAATTTAACTCTAGTGGCCTCTATGACCTCTATAGTGAATATGACTTTTATCACTTCTATGGTTATTGATGGACAGAATGACTTTTATGACTTGGATGATTTTTATGACCTGTCTTATATGTCATAATTATTGTATTGGAATTAGACAAAGTGCTAAAAACGAAAGTAGAGACTTCTTTCTCAAATTCTTCAACCTCAAAAACCTTTAGAACGAAAAGTCACATGACACAACCCCTTTGCCTCCACCCCTGCCGTGAAATAACAAATAACAGGATCAGCCAAATCAAAATGAATTTATGATCTAGCTTGACCATACATACTGTCCCAAAATGTCCTGAAACGTCGAGGTTTTAAGTATAACTACCCACCATATTAAGCTAGAAACCTTTATATTTATAGGTTCTGTTAATTGATATAGTGTAATAAAAGAGTATACTATATTAACACCATTTATGTATATTCCAATCAGTCGACCGATTAAGTTCAAACAGCTCCAGACTTCGTCATGGTAAATAAGTATTTCAAATATCAAGTTGACACACAACGTGTACACAAAAAGTTAAGTTATTGACAGGCAAACAGACAAATATACAGAGAGAGTGACAGAAACAAAAATGTTAAGTTAAGTATAAGTTGTTAAGTATAAGTGAAAAAAAATTTCACTTATACTTAAAACCTCGATGTTTCAAGACATTTCAGTCCTATTTAGCCAATAAATATTTTAAAAAAATTAGAGTGAAATAATTCAAACAACTTTTTTTTAGAAAAAGTTTTCTGTGGAACAAATCTTCTAAGATATATGCAATATTCCAGACTTTTTCCAGACTATTCAGGGTGTCCCCGGATTGAGTTACCTATAGGTGAAATGGACAAAAAATTTAATTTTTCGACAAAAAGTCATTCTTCATTAAAAGTTTTGCTTGTCTTGAAAAGTCCAGAAAGTTTGTTGTTTGTTCAATTTAACATAAAGGGTGTTCAAAAAGAGCAACAATTAAATAATAATGAAGACTAAAAATACTCGTACCTTAAATATTAATGTTATGTTAAAAAGTTATTAAGAAAATTGTTTGCAATTAAATTTTATATTCAAATATGAAAGCATGGCCTACTAGTCCATATTAAGTATTATTCTTTTTCAATTTCAATTATTGATTTTTTAATTCCAAATAATGCTTACTTTACAACATAAAATTTATCTTATTAAATGTATCGGTAAAATTTCTTATCGTCATGTAATTGAATTGTTTCAATAATATCCAGAAGTCGAAATTAGCCGTCAAAGTTTGAAAAAGTTGGTATGAAAATGTGATTTAACTGGTGATGAAAATGCGAAAAAAAATCAAAAAAGGTCCATGATGACGATGATGCAGCCACAGTTCTAGTTTTAAATTCAGTCGAAGAAAATCCAAAACAATCACTTAGAAAGCACTAAAATCTGCACAAATTGATATTAGCAAGACACACATACAAAGGATTTTGGCCGAAAATAAGTTTAAAACTTTCAAACCGAAAATAACACACACGTTGGAAGTTGGTGATGATGAACGTCGATTGGATTTCTGTTTAGAAATACGAGCGCCAGGCTTACTGTAGATATGCATATTCACAAGAGTAAATTTTTTTTCCGATAAAAGCACTTTTTCTACCAATGGAGTGGTATCGTCCCAGAATTGTCGTTTTTGGGCACAAGAAAATCCGTCTTCTTTATTTATTTCTAGAAGTCAAAATTTCAAAAAAGTGAATGTTTGGTGTGCAATTACTTTCAATCGAATAATTGGTCCGTATTCTTTTTAAAGAAAATTTAAATCAAAACTCATATTGGAGATGCCAAACACATTTTGCTGGCCAGAATTAGACGAAGAGAATTTAGAATATAAAAAAAGGCGTATTTACAACAGGACAGATGCCCCGCCCATTCAAAAATTCAAGTCCGCAGTTGGTTTAATAAACAATTAAACCTATTTTTTTGACCAGCAAGGTCCCCTGACTTGTCGCTACTTGACTTTTTCCTTTGGGGATTTTTGAAGGAAATAGTTTATAGACAGCCGATACACAATACTGATTTACTCAAGACTCGGATCATTCAATCTTCCAAATACTTAATATTGACTAGTAGGCTATGCTTTCATATTTGAGTATTAATTTTAATTGCAAACATTTTTTTCTTAGTAACTCCTTTACATAGTGTTAATATTTAAGGTACTTTTTACTCTTCGTTATTATTTATTGCTATTTTTGAATACCCTATAGGTATGTTAAATTGAACAAACGACAAACTTTATGGACGTTTCAAGACAAGCAAAACGTTTTATGAAGAATGACTTTTTGTCGAAAAATAATTTTTTTGTCCATTTCAGCTATAAGTACCTCAATTCGGAGACACCCTGTATGTTTTATAATTAACAGCTTCAAAATAAATAGAAAGACATTTTATTCAAAACAATGAAGGTTTTTGTATCACTTATATGTCATACGCTCTTATCTAACCATATTGTCACCCCCAGGTGACTTGCCTAAAAATAAAAGATGAATGAGGTTGAAAGCCACATCTGCTTTGATTTCCAAATGAATTTTTTTGTATATATATAGATAGCGAAATCTCTCCCTTTCTAGTCATTAGTTTTACCTAATCCTGCGTGTCTGTTACTTTTTTTCCCGCCATTTATTTTCGCGAACACAAAACACTGCACTAATGCAAAATTATCCGGTATCAGGTGGCCGCTTTTAGCTCAAAAGCACTCATTTTTACGTGATGTATACCGTACACTGTACATACACATTAATCACGTTACCCGCCACTCTGCCTCGCAACATATTGCGCCCATGATGTGTTGTTCAAATTTGCTTCATGTATTCTAGGAGATTAAGGATCAGTCGTATTAGCCTAAGGCCCGCTCCAGAAAATGTAGTGCATGTCGAGTCCACAATGCGTCTGTGAATGGAAATCGTAGTCGAATGGGATCCTTCGAGAGAGTGTGTTCGTCTTCTTCCGGAATATGTTGGCGAACGTGTATTAAATGAATAATAACTATTACACTGGTCTACACATTTGGTGCCTAAGATTTTAAGTATAGTCTTGTGAATTGATACAAAAAAAACAGTCGCATTTTTTATATCAGCTCTAGTTTATAAGACACATTTTTAATATTTATATTGGGTTTCATCATGTCTGAGTGATTTTCTTGAGTAAATTGTTTTGGGCAATCACGTATAAGTCCCAGCAATAATGGCCATCTATGAATGCCCCTTCTGGCTTGGTACCTTTTATCCATTGTTTTTATATCGTCGCATGAGTTCCACAGGGTTCTAAATACACTTTTGGGCAATTGAGATTCACAACTTGATATTTGTTGGGTGTTAAAAATTGCTTAGAAGGTGGCGCTATATCGTTTCTCCATGTAGCTGACGCGCTACAGGCTGCCCGCATGGCATAAGCCTAAAAACGTTGAGTGGTCGTTCCGCTGTTGACTTTGCAGGTTTTTGCCAGCTTTAATAAAAAAGATGTGCCTTACCAAGTGAAAAAGGAGAGCGCCGTGTGTCTTTTGCTAGGTTTCTAGTTGTAGTGTTCATAGTCTCTTCCTACGTGTAAAAAGGTATTTCCTCCATGAAAAAAGTAAGTTCCTATGGTTCCGTACGAAAACTTTTCAATTACAGTGAAAAAATTTTTTGATTGAGCCATTGTTTAAAAAAGTGAAAGAAAGAGTTACGTTTTGAAAAAAATTTTCTGTACTGTGTAGTGATGATTTTCTTGGTACCTTAGCGAAGCGTTCTTATGTGAGGCCGTCTAAGCCTTTTAAATGAATAGGACAAATAGGCTTATTTAAGCAAATTGTTATTTTTTTTTCTCATACTTGTAATTTTTTCATTCCTTATATTCGTTTAATTAAAAGAACTATAAAAATGTAATTTCTTTTATTTAAAAACCTTACAGGGTTACATGGTTCTAAGTACCTACATATGTAAAATTAAAAAAAAAAAATTATTTTTAATTGTTAAATATTTTGTTTTCCCTACAATGGCTCAAATTATAAACTTAGACCGTTCCAGTTGAAAATCGTCATTATATAAATCAAACCAGCTTACTCAACTCACTTAAAATTGATTTCCTATAAAATTATCCAATGCTTAGACTTGGAAACAATCTTGATTGAAGAGTTCTTCGCTAAGATCTCCTTTATGTTGAAAGTGATCTATATGACTATGGAGGTAGTGCACTTTTATGCCCATATTACAACCTAAATTTTTGAAGTTAAGAAGCATTTCCTCGACTAACTCTTTCTATAGTTATCAGCCTTGTAGTTTCCAAGGAAGGTTTGTGCAACTGTTACAAAAGATTTCCACGAATCGTTCAGTCAAAATAAGTTTAATATTGTATTGAGGCATCAAAAATTCTTTTAATTTCATGAATCTGAATGACTTAAAACTTGCCTTTCTGTCAGGCCTTCCCAGGTTTGTTCCATCTTGTTTGGCCTGACAAGTTTCGTTCTCTCGTGCGATATGAAGTAATTCGTACACCAGAGGGAAAGGCAATTTTTTTCTTTTAAAGTTGATGCTAGCAACTCAGCAGGCTCTTTTGAAAGATCTACGTCTCTGAGATTTGAGATCTGATGATATTATTAAGCTCACTTTGTGAAAATGTTTTAGGATTTGATGTTTCTCCACAATATTCAAAATCATCATCTTCAGAAACTTCCATTTGATCCTCCTCAAATTCCTGTACTGCATGATCAAAAGCTGGTATTGGAACAGTGTCTGAATGAGGAAGAGGTGTTACAGCTGAAGAAATATTGTGATACTTCCACTTGTAGCGATTGTTTTTGTTGATGCCCACTACATTCGTCATACAAAAATAACAGTTGTCATGATGATTTTTTTTGTTCTTGTCAAATCATTGGTACTCTAAAATGTTTTCCCATTGCCGCAAATGTTCAATGTACATTTTAAAACACTATGAGGCACCCACACTTTATCTTGGTTGCGAATTTCAATACCGAAGTAAGCAAAATGCAAGCGAATTACAGTGTCAGTAATCGATTTTCGCTAATCTTTCAATATGTATTCACCACAAATGTGAAAGATGTTAGCACAACATCTCAACTTACTTGCCATAATAAAATAATAAATTTTATAGGAGTTATTCCAAAATTGACTGTTTTCAAATAAGACCGGAAAAGAATTAAAATGAGAATAGTAGGTAAACCAGAGCTCTGTCTGTCTCGCGCACTCACACCACCACTTACACGAGCTTCATGCTTGTCAGTAGCAACATTCTAAAAAACATATGTTTTTACGTGTCCTGTCAATACACTGTCACACTCGGTACAACGCAGTTCACTCCCATTAAGGGTCAGTTCCACAAAATTGTTTGTCCAACGGTCCACCGTAACATATGATGGACGCTGTCCCGACATTTTTACAAACATATTCGATGTTTCATGCATCGAATGATGGATCTATCAGCGCAGGTTAACCAGTACTAAGAAAACACGTCATCAAAGTTGGCTGACCAAAAAATACGTATTTCTATTCTTGATCTTAAATTTATAATCTTATTTAATTGTCAAGGCTGTTACATTATGTGACAAAATAAATAATATTTACAGTTGTGATAGTCATTGGCAAATGTTTGACAACAACAATGTTTCGTTTCGAGCTTCAATATAACCGTTATTTGTAGTTCTCTTGTTCATAGCCAGATTTGATGACGTTTTTTTTTTTGGATGGTTCGTTATAACAATATTCCAGTCGCGTTAAGACCGGTCCTGGAATCTATTATTGACGTACGTGCTCTACTTATTAGATTTCATCAGGACGACATATTTGACATGCGAGTAATGAAGAACGAATGTGTTGGTTGTATCTGACCTTATATCCGTTTCTTATAAACGAAAAATATATATATGTATGTTGAACTATTAATATATTAATAACTATATTTTAAACTATTTAACCCAAACATTAAAAAAGGTCAAACTTTTTATATAAAAGATAAAAGTATAAAACGCAACATTCCAAACAAGCAATGTCTAGTATCCAAGTAGTTTAGATGTTAGCGGTAAACGTTTCAATCTGTGTGTTTCTTCATATTTCACTCCCACTTCAGACCCTAAATGCAATATAACTGATCTCGTCTTTTGGAGACGATACACAAACTAGAGTGCACCTTTCACCATGCTATAAACTTTAATTATGCAGGTCCATATGCTCGTGCCCCAGACCCAATAATTTATTTATGAACTACCATGCAAAGTACTCATCCCAAATCCTTTCCTGCTGTATTATGAAGGCAAACGGGTCTTGCATATTTATTTCCGTTTAATCGGATACGCTGTTTACCCGCAAATAAAATGGAAATTAAATATTTTCGTTCGTGGTCCCTAAATAATAGATCACTTTGCGGAGATCTCTGCGGTTTCTACTCGGTAATCTTACTCGAAACATCAATTAGCATTTATCTGTTGCTGCCACAATAGGCTACGAATATTTTATCTTGATGGTTCATTGTTGAAGACGCCATTTCCAGTACGACGAATTTTTCTTCCGGCATCAACTTGTTTGGATTTCATTATAATGCTATTTAATTGAAGTCACTTTCTTCCGACTCTTCCAGTGAATTAATTTACTGTTGGTAATCCAAACGATCCAGGCAAAGGCTGTTTAAATGAAACATTTTTGTGTGTAAACAGAGTTAATCTCTAAGACGAACCCCATTGTGGCAACCTGAAATTGAGAAAAACGGATACTATGTAGTTTAGCTCGAATGTACTTCATTATAATGATATTTATGATATTTATCAAAACCATGTAGTGCACGGTAAATACAGTACAGTTCCAGGAATATGGAAGAGATGGTTTTCTCATTTACACTCACTGGTGATTGAACCATGAAAGATATATTTTTAACAGATTGGGGATGTATAGCGATTTTAATCTAGAGAAAATTGTATAGTTATAGACACAGGCATGACTAAGGCAGTGTAATCCAAAAATACTAGGATTTGGTGGATACCAAATGCGAGTCCTATAGTTAGAGAGAGGTAAATGGCCCGTGGATAGATAACCCGTAGCTCTTTGAGCAAACAAAGATAGGAGAAAAATAAACTTGTAAAATATGTACTTCGTGTTGAAGGCGACAAGCTGCAGTGGTCTAGATTAAATACAGGAAATAAATTAGGAAATAATACATGATACAAAATCATCAGTGGTAAATCAGTCCTTTGTTACAATTAGAAACTAATAATATCTGATTTTCAATCTACGACTGAAAATTTACTTTTCACAAGTGCCAGTCGGCTGAAAATATATTGTCAAAATCTGAGAAAATGTTCTTTTTGAAAATGTTCTTGATATGCGACACCTGTCACTTGACATATGATAATTACATATGTGATGACTTAATAATTTTTTTAAACATCAAACGCTAATTTCATAAATTTAAAGTAAAAAAATGGAGGAGATTGTAAACAAAACAGTAAAACACTTTCCACCTCAGTATGTAATATACTATTCCTATGGATTTGACAGTTAATTGACTTTTAATCGTTTGACAGTAATGTGTCACTTGGTAACCAGTATTTATTTCAGATTGTTATGCAAGGCTATGATAAATAACGTATGTATAGACAGATATTCAATTAGTTTTATTTGTTTTATTTGTTTTATTAGGAACAGGATCAAACGAAATGAACAGCACTCGTGAAGAAAATAAGAATTATTGAAGAAAGTCTTCAACATGAGGTAAATCTTTGTATATTTTCCCTGTTTGTTTGCTCAAAGAGGTCTATGGGTGGTCTATCCACGAACAATCTACCTCTCTCTTACTATCAATATCTAAGGCTAAAATTTGATGGGTATCCTCGTGTTTTTGGATTACACTACGTTGGTATCGATCGCATGCTGGTGTCTATAATTATACAAATTTTCTGTAGATTCGAATCGCTATTCATACCCAATGTGTTATAGATTTATCTTTCATGGTTCAATCACCAATGTAAATGAGAAAACTCTTCTCGTCTCCTCCATATTCTTGAACTGGAACCACAATGCCAACTACATAATATCTGTAACTCTTGTTCTCTATTTCACTTTGCCACAATGGGTTTCATGTTAGAGATGAACTGGACTATGCCTCGTGTGCACAACTGGTATCAAAGAGTGAAATTCTTGTAATAATACTGTAAGATATGATTGTTAATACTCTTTTCTCGAGCTTCTTGGGACTTAACCACTTGCACAAAACTTTCCCACATCTTTATTGAATCATGTCAAGTTAATATGTTATGTTAATATGTTATTTTTGGACATATTAAGAACAGGATCAAACAAAATGCTATGCAGGACTAGTGAAGACAGTAAGAATTTCACTCTCTTGAGTACCTGTGCGCATTGGACTATGCCTCGTGTGGACAACTGGTAGGTATACAAAATTATACTCTATTGTCGCTTTCAACATGAGGTAAATCTTTGTATATTTTTCCCAATCTTTGCTTGCTCAAAGAGCTATGGGTCATCTACCCACGAACCTCTAACTATAAGGCTCAAAATTGATAAGTATCTTCGTGTTTTTTGGATTACACCGTGTTGGTGTCGATCGCATGCCGGTGTCTATAATTATACAAATTTTCTGTAGATTCAAATCGCTATTCATACCCAATGCGTTATAGATTTATGGTTCAATCACCAATGTAAAAGGGAAAACTATCTCATCCATATTCTTGAACTGGAACAATAATACCAACTACATAATATCTGTGGCTGTTTTTCTAAATTTCACTTTGCCACAATGGGTTTCTTCTTAGAGATGAACTGGACTGTATGCACAACTGGTATACAAGAGTGCAATTCTTGTCATAATAGTGTAATATACGATTTTTAATATTCTTTTATCGAGCCTCTTGGGACTTAAGGATTTACAGAAAACTTTCCCACATCATTTCATGGATCATGTCAGGTGCCTCCTAAATACGTTAATATTCTCGAGCGTTATATTCTGAATGCGATACGGGGGGTTACTAATTTACATGCGGTTAAGCATCTCGCTAATACGTTAATAATTAAGCGTTCCTTATGTCTGCTTGATCCCCGCTGTATCGCTGTATTTATCCCGTAATCCGGCGTAATAAGCTTTGTTTTAATCAAACATGTGCTTTTGAGTTACCTAGAACGTACGGGCGCAAGTAAACGTACATTATAATTTAACGGAATCCCGTCGCCACAATAAGCTGAATAATGGGGTATACAAACGGAGCAACAGCAGTCGTCGTCAAAATATATACGTACATAACGATGTTACGTAGTTTGGAAAATGTGTGAAGCGAGATGGGAACGTCGCTATAGAGGTTAATACGCTCCTCGATACTTGAATGCAAACGCAGAGTTCTAACAGTGTCGAAACTTTGGAATAGTATCCGGTTGATTCAAAAGTATTGAGCCTTGCTGATATTGAGTCTTGCAAATATGATTGTTTATTTTATAAATAGGAAGAATTTAATTTAGAATATAAAGCCAACCGACTCTAAAAGTTGTCACCAACGAGTAGGCAGACTGTGAATACCACGTTCCCAGAACTCTGACAATCCAGAGCGATTGTGAAGCGAAAACGTTGTGTTTGACTATTTGTAGATGGTAACGATCGTCACATGGTTTATTTATTAAATGTTTGCTGAGGGCACAAACCAAATGGTAGTCAGTGTGGAAAAGGTCTGGTGAATACGGTGGATGGGGGCAAAACTGCAAGGAGTTCAAGGCGTATTTGTTTTGCTACATGAGGACGCGCATTGTCGGGCAATAGTATAACTTTGTCCAGCCGCGGCCGCAGAAGATCGAGTTGGGCGGCCAAATTGCGGAGTTGAACACGATAGATAGCAGCAATGACGGTGGTATTGTCTCCAAGAGTTCACAGTGATACATGTCACGAAAGCCCAACGAAACTGAAACATCACCTGTCTCTGATGGACGTTAGGATTAGGTACCGATTGTGCTGGAGCATCTATCTACTGTTGTTTACGCCTATGATTTACATAAAGCACCTACTTTTCATCCCCGGTAACAAGATTGTTCAACCAGTGAAAACTATGACTGCGGGAGAGAAGTTGTGTGCAAATATTACCCCGATGCTGGCGAGCGGCTTCATTTAATAATCGTGCTATCCACTTGCCCAATTTTTGGACTTTGCCTAGCTTTTCGAGTTCACATACTACCAATGCCTGACTACAACCAAGCTCTCGTGCTCAACAATCGCAGCAAGCGCTCGATATCGAGCTGAGGTGGCCTACCAGGTCATGGTTTTTCGTCGATGCTGTAGTCGCCAGATCGGAAGCGCGTGAATCATATTTTGCATGTTGCTAAACTAGAGAACGTTCCTAGTTAGCAGTTTAACACTCTTAGCTTGATTATATGTCCTATCGACTAATATCTTCTTTGGTATTTGTTGTGATGGAATATCCAAAATAAATGTCTACACATATCCTATTTGTTATACAAGCTTTGTTATCCTTAAAACTGCAAACTTAAATAATCCCCACATGTATATCAACTAGTGTGGAAGGATGCGCTGTTCATGCGTGGTGATAGCGTGATACTTTCACCGGTTTACTTCGCGTGGTCCTTGTAATTTTTGATAACTCATTTCATTATTTGTTTGTTATACATGTAAGTTATAATATGCCTACGTATATGCACACGTCTAAAGGTGTATTATAAATTAACGGAATTCCGTCGCGCCGCAATAAGCTGAATAATGGGGTATGCATACGGAGAAACAGCAGTCGTCGCTGTAATACATAATGGTCTTAGGTGGTGCGGAAAATGGCTGAATCGGGAGAGATGGGAACGTAGGCGTGGAGGATAATAGGTCATGTCTGGGGTGTAGAGCGAGGTGGTTCGATAATTTATTTATGTTGTGTGCTCTCCCAGCTAAATATAAACTAGATGTAGTGGCATCAGCAATACCTAAACAAAGTAAATGAATCTTAAGTAATGGTAGATCGAGATGATATCGCACGAAATTATAGTCTCATAAATAAATATCATTTTAGAATCTAGAATTTGTCAATATGTTAATATGCTCGATTATTCTAGTTTCTAAACCAACAACAAAATAATTATGAGAATGAGAGGGTAATCAATATACTCGCGTATACTAAATAAATATGATTATATAGTTGACTCGATTGACTCGAGTCGTTTCGCTCGACCGTCTGGCTTACTAAGTATTATTATTAATGTGTTCGAGGTGATTGTATCATTGGCGTCGATATTACATTAATAATAAAATGTCACGGTGCAAACGCCTAAAAAACTACAATTATTGACAAAAAAATAAATTTGTCGGTGATTTCGAAGATTTATTTTATGATGGTACAACCGTAATGCGTAGTCTTTAAGGACAAACGGTGGGTACTGACAAATGTAGCCGTCACATAAACAGTGTGAAACATAAAAATAAAAAAGAGAATATGCTCTTGAAAACCCAGTTTATATTCTACTTACTCTTAATGCTATGTGCCTGTGATATACCCCTGAATATGCTCAATAAACAACCATTTTGTGAGTTCTAGAACAAATATATTCCAGAGATGCAGTTACTAGGTCGCACAACGTTACGTAACTATCAACTGTGTGCAGTGACTTACTAGAGCGGATTAAAAGTGCATTAAAAAATATACGGCTGTGGTTATGTATTGACAAGACATTTCCTGCAAAGAAAAGCTGTTATTTTATAATTCACTAACGCGTCATGAGTGTATTCATTCTATTATGTGCGATCCTGACTCAGCATTCTAAGATTTCCCATACAGACGCCTGCAGCACTTTAAGAAAGGTTTAATTTAGTTAATTCTAACACAGGCTCGCGATCGGTGTTTCTTTTTCTCAGTTATTAGTAGATCGTTGTGAGTGTTAGTGTAATGGATCGACCGAGTACTTCTGCGCCAAAAGGCGTAAAATACAGCCAAGAAACAATAAGAAACTTACAGAAGAGGAACTTAGACGTATATTAGAAGATTCTGATTGTACTGACGTGGAAGGTTCAGAAGCGAAAGTTCTTACGATCCTAGCGACGATGATTCGTCTTCTGAAAATGAAGATTATCAAGGTAACATAACATTAGATAACTTTTTAGAAAGTAGAGGCATCTTGTGTGAAGCACAGATGCGTCATGCGCACTTGAAAACAAACTTTGGTGCGCTGTGCTCATGACGCACTAGTGCGTCATAATAAAAACATTAATAAATTATTGCATATTATGTGTTTACTATCCTAGAAACTATGTTTTTAACACAAACTGGAAAGTTTTATTTAAAAAAATTCTTTCAGTCTTGCTGAAAGTTCCGTTGGATTTAGTTAGCACTGAACGTGTTAAAAACTATGTAGTATTTATAAAGGTTTGTATGACGCTGTACAAAAATTACAGAACAGTACGTTGTCGTCAGCGGAGTCAATACAAATATTTAATGAAGTAAATTCACTGCTACAAGCTAGAGGTGACGCAATAAATGAACCAGTTAAAAATAAGTTCGAAAGTGCATTATCCATTAAGTCCCAAATGTCCCATTTTTACAGACTTTTTAGCTAGCTTATTGTCAATGTTGCCGGTGCTGGAAAAATTTCGATCAGATCAATTCCGCTCAGAAATTAATTTTTAAAAAATTGTAAACAAATTTTTGGACAATTTTTCGATTTATTCGACAACAAAAAAAATCTAGACCTGAATTTCTTTACGAAACAGGTAATCCTGAGTTTTATACCAGAAAAAATCGCGTCCTCGAAACCTAAACTTAAAATAAATGACTTTATCAGAATATGGTCATAGAAAACTTATCTGAGAGTTAGAGATTTTTCCTAGAAAACTTTTTTCGAAAACTATACGTTTTGGTAAAAAGTTCTTAAGAACAAAATTGTCTTATATTTGAATTTTTGATGAGTACTCTCAATTTTTTTCAGGATTTTTAAAGACGATTTGATTGTGCCAAAAAGCACGAAATCGTAATTTACAGAAATGTCTTAAAAAATCTGAAAAAACTGAAGTATTTTTCGATTTATTTGTCGACATTTTTATTCTTAGAGCGTTTTTAATAAAGTTCGTACTTTTTGAAAAAAAAAAATATTAAGTTTATGCAAAAATATTTTTGTTTCATCCGCCATTTTGTTATAAGACAAATTTGTGATGGTGCATCTAAATATCCGTTAAGTGAGTGTAAAGAGTACATTTAATTATGCGTGTATCTCATCAGTAGACGTCGAAAGGTTGTTCTCAAAATATAAGCATGTATTTTCACCACAACTAACAATAGGGGAGAAAGGGGCACATGGGACCGGCGGGGGACATAGATCCTTTCGATTTATTTTATTACAGGTAGCGCTATCTATTAGAGAATGTTCAAAATAGCAAGATAGCCGTGCCATTTCCATTGTATTTCAGTTATAACAATGTCCGTGTAGTGTGAAGGTGGTGGTGAACAAAAAAGTGATTTTAAAGGTGAGTAATGTTAAATTTTATATTTTAATCAAGTGTGATTGTCGTGTTATTGTTTATATACCGTTATCTATTATTATAGCCAACAAAAACACGACTATTTTCCTACAAAATAAGCTGATTATCGAAGACGTAAACAAACTTTGTGTCAAGTGGCGGGAGTTTTAAAATTAACTATGGCGCTGGGGCACAGAGGTCCACTCAGGGTCCTCTGTGCCCCAAAGCGCCATCCCCAAAGGGGTTTTAAATGACCCACGATTATTTTATTTATTTATTTATTATTTATATTAGGGATCATAAACGACTTTTATTTGTAGATGGTACGTAACTACGCAAAGAAAAGACCTAACCCTTCGTGGACGGAGGAAGATATGACAAAAGCATTGGAAATTATACACCGAAACGAAATCTCAGTTGGAAAAGCATCTGAACGTTTTCGAATACCTAAGACTTGTCTTTTGCGACGGAAAAATAACCAACTGATGCCAAAAAACTCCAAGGAATGACCATTTTAAACAAGTTTTTACTGTACAACAAGAGACTGAATTAGTGGAGCAAATTTTAGACTGCGAAAGGCGCTTTTATGGCATAACCCCTTTGGATGCTCGTGGGTTTGCATTTGAGTTAGCAGAACACTTGCAGTTAGATCATCCATTTAACAAGACTGCAAAATTGGCTGGTAACGACTGGTTATCGGGATTTAAAAAAATAAATCCTCAACTTTCTATCAGAGCTCCAGAGCCTAATAGCATAGCAAGAGCGGCAGGATTTAATAAACCAAAGTTCAGAAGTTTTTTGATGTTTTACGATCAGTTTTAAAGGCCAATAATATTCAACCAGACAAGATATATAACATTGATGAAACTGGTATTAATTCGGTACCGGTTCCTAGAAAAATATTAGCCGAAAAAGGTAAAAAAACAAGTCGGGCGGATAGTGAGCACTGAGCGAGGGTTTAATGTCACTGCAGTTTGTTTTGCACTCCATCATTTTTTCTTTTTCCCCTTCAGCGAATGAACCCATTATTTATAAGAGGATGTTCACCAGGTGCAGTTGGTTATGCAAACGGTTCTGGATGGATGGATTCCGATCATTTAGTGAAATATTTGGGCCACTTTATAAACCACGTGAAGCCCGGTCCGAACAAGAAAATATTATTAATCCTTGATAATCACAATAGTCACAGGACACTAGCTGCAATAACTAAAGCAAGACAAGCTAATATTATAATGGTTTCTCTTCCACCCCACACCAGTCACCGTCTACAGCCCCTCGACTGCACTGTGTTTGGGTCTTTTGAAACACCAGTATGCAAGACAGTGTGATTTATGGCACACTAATAATCCTAGATCTCGTGTGTCATTATATGACATCGTAGGAATGTTTTCGAGGGCATTCCTTCATGTTGCTACTATGGAGAAAGCCGTAAAAGGTTTTCAAACGACAGGAATTTATCCATTTAATAACGAAATATTTTCTGATGAATGTTTTCGACCTTCTGAAGTCACAGATGTTCCGGTGAACGAATAAACTGAAAGACCGATACCTGAAATAATTTCCCAGATGACCACCAACCTGAAACTGAAAACTTATTTAAGGAACCACAGCCGAGTTGCAGTTACACTTCGTTCAAAGATGTTATCCTGAAAGTTTCTCCGAAGCCGAAGTCAAATGCCCGGAAAAAATACAAATCAAAACTCACAAAAGAAAGTTAGCAGAGCTCAGCATGCTGAAGAATTGACAAGTTCACCATTTAAAGACCAGCTTATTGCGAAAGAAGCGGAAAAAAACAAAGTACCAAAAGCGTGAAAAGAAAACTGAAAATGGCGAAGGGAAGCTCCATACAAGGAAAAACAAAACCGTGGAAAAGAAAGTCGTAGAAGTTTCAAGTAGTGATAGTGAAGACGAAGACACTAACACCATATGCATTTATTGTCCAAGCAGGTATGGCGAATCGGGAGGGAAGGATGGATCAGTGCCAGAATTGTAGAGGCTGGGCACATGATGCTTGTGCAGGAGTGTCAGAGAACGATGAAGAGTTATTTGTTTAAAATGTTCCTGTATCTGTTTAAAATATTAGAATAATATTTGTTTTCTGGCTGTAAGGTTTCTAAAATATAGGATTTTTGCAAACACTAAGTCTTTTGTCATAACCCTGTTTAAAAATTAATTTTAGGCACAATGGTCCCGACGCTAATTAATGTCTCATGTGCCCCACTACTATGGGGCACATAGGAGTAGCTCAAAGTATCCAAAAAACGCCTATAATTGTTTGTTGTTATTGTTTCTATCAATTTTGTTTTTGAAAATCGATAATGTAATGTATCTACTAGAAATAGTTAGGTTATTCAGTCATTTTTTTTTAATAAACATAAAAATACCTTAAGCGGTCCACTGTGCCCCCCTCCTCCCCTACTCTCGGACTTACATACATGTTAAATATATTAAATTTGTCTTGTTATGCTCTAAAATTAATAATAACCTTCTTGTAAAATGCTGTAAATGTTATTCCAGTTTTGGTGAAAATGGCGACATACGAGTATACTAAAACAAATAGTACTTTTAACATTTTCACCGATATGTTGTTTAAAGTAAACGTCATAATAACCATAAAGGTCATATGGATCATCCAGATCAATGTCATTACTAGTCACGGTCATTAACCTCATGCCGGCCATAGAGGTCATAAAATTCATTTAGTTCATCTAGATTGTAACAGTCATATGACTCATAAAAGTAATTTGGGTCATAAACTACAGGTTATCAAAGTCATAAATCTCATAAAGGTCGTAAAGATCATTAAATCAATTTAGGCCATTTACATTTTAATGTTTATAAGGGCCATAAAGGTGATTTAAACTATATACATTATATGGGACATGAAGGTCAAAGTAATCCTAGAGTCATATCGAACATAAATATCGTATTAGTCATAAAGGTAATAGCGATAATGAAGGTCTTATGGGTTATTCGGGTTATAAGGGCTCAGCATTATAGGTAATATGTGGCATTTGGATTATAAAGATCATATTGGTAATATAGGTTATGTAAGTCATCAAGGTCATATTGGTGCATATATTTTATAATCAACTAAAAGTCAACTGGTGCAGCAAAATCCAGCCAATAATAATATATCACTGATCACACGATCACAAGATTACAACAGCAGGATAAAATTTGATCAACTTTCTTATAAAAATGCTCCGAATAAAAGTATAAACAGATCGTTGTAACTCCTCGATGTGCTGTATGAGAGAAAGTATTAAAAAAATGTTAAGAAATGTAAAAATGAATTTATGTAATAAGTCGATTGCGACCAACATGCGTATTTCTAGAATAAACCGAATAATAGCATTAACATAATTATTTGTACTGGTTTTCTAATAAACCGACAAAATTGAAATCAGGCAATTTTTATCACACATCATTTTATTCGCAGTTTATCATCGGGGTTAATTAAATTTAATACGTTTTCCATTCTGGTCTAATTAACTGGACCAATCTCATAGATTTAATTCAATGAAATTTCAGAGAGGCATAGAAGAGGCAAGGAGAATAAGAGGCGACTGCTGTTTCTTTGTTCCACGGACCGGAAAATTAGATCTCTGGCTAGCGAAACGAGAAACTGTATAAACAAATACAACTTATTCACCCTAGTTACACAAATTTGCACTTCTCGTCGTCGACGTAGAAGTGGAGGCATTGGGAATATTCGCTGTCTGATTAAAGGTGAAATAAGGCCAACTAAATGATTCGGAAAGTTAAAATGTTCGCAAAATAATATATCACCACCAGAATCAACTATGAACGTTATAAATACAGGGTCCAGCAGGGAGATATGGAATTTTTGGACAGCGTGTCATGTGAGGTGGGGTGAACCTAATGTTTTTCAAGTAGATAGTATCTACTCGTTGGCAGATGCCATTTCAGTTGGCATGGAGCCGGTATAGCTCATCGCGTGTTTTGTTGACAATACCTGAATCGAAATGGGCCGTTCTGTGATTCAAACACAGCGAGTGTTTCGAATTCATTTTACTGTTGGTCATCACGGTCGTTTTGCAAAGTTCGATACCATAATGAAGTGAGTGAATATCTTCCTACCTAATAAATCGATGCCTAGCGTTGTTTCATGATTTTTTTCCGCCGCAATTGAGAAGACGAAGCATTAACCTCAATAATCTCAACCTAAAGGAACATTTCCCAGGACGTTTGATTTCGTTGCGTGGATATGTGGAGTGGCCTCCTCGGTCCCCAGACCTGTCACCTTGTGACTATTTTTATGGGGCTACCTTAAATCTCGAGTACTCATAAACAAACCACGTACACTTAAAGTCCTTTCAGAAACAATCATCAGAGAAATTCGAAGGGTTCCACGTGAAATGCTTCAAAGGGATACGCATAATTTCTCGCGCCGTCTACGGGACTTCTTAGAAAAAACCAGCACTACCTAACTGACGTAATTTTTCGCACCTGATTATTTTTTTTCTTATTTTCCACTATGCTTCGTTTAGCAATTTTTTTCTTATTTTCCTGATGGGTGCAATTTTCAACAAAAAATTTTTGTTGAAACGAGGTGTCAAAATTCCTAAAATGATAAAAAGTCTATATCTGGTGCATACTATTGAACGCTGATCACGAATCTGATGTCAAACTGAAGTTAACTTGGTCTTTTTCAGGAATTTTGACAACTTTCCATAATAATAAGTTATTGAAAATTTTTTGAAAAATAATCGCGGTCATAAAATAGAATTCGTCGCGTATTTTGCGGTCGTAAAATATAATCAAATTGTTTAATTATACAATTCACTCGAGTCATAGTAGTTCAGACATGCTAATGCTATAATTATAAATATTCGAAAATATTTTTTTTCTATTATTAAATATATAATAATATGTTCATCCATTTTCAAATATTTTTTTCCATAAAATTATTAAACATATATATAAACGTATATTTTACTCGTTAATTAATAAATACCTCAATATACCTCACACTATATTTTGTGTGTTTGTAATGATTCTTGTTCAATTATATATTTTCAATAAATTTTCCGATACCGGTAGCCAGAATGTTACTTCTCTTGTTTTCATTTAAAATTAAAATATGCAGAAATTATGTAATAGCGATTTGTTAACAATTTAATTACTTTAAATAATATATTATGTGAAGAAAATTGTGTACATTGACTTTATCAGGTCCCAAGTAATGTATATTTATGTTTGTTACTCAATGTTACAGTAGCAGTATAAATAAACATGGAGAAAACGTCAACAATATTAATTTATATAATATAGTTATATATTAATATATAACAGCAGTAAGGCTAGCATATGAAGAACAAAATATAGCGAGGTTATATAAAGACATCCAAAAAAAGAGTACAATCTGGCTAGAACGAGAGGGAGAAATAGTCATTTGAAGCGGTCAAACTGACAAGGACGCACAACAAAATAAAGGTGCCCATAAGAACTCATTGACATAAAAAGGATCAATTTAAGAACATCCGAGGTACGACAAACAAAAAACCGGTTTCGCCAACAAGTTGGCATCTTCAGGAAAGATTAAAACAAAAACTAAAAACAGTTTTTAGTTTTAATCTTCTCTCTGAAGATGCCATTGGTTTCGAAACGCGCGTCGAGAAAAGTGTAGTAGTTCGGTTTTTCTCGGCGAAAACGTTGTTTTCTTATTCTTTTTTTTATTTAAGAACAGAAATACGTCTTGTTTTGGTCGGGCGACTTTGGTGACGTATTTTTTTTTTTTGGATGGCTAGTTATTTTTCTGTGTCTTATATTAGCTGGATAGCTAATATATGTATCTCTCTAAGATAAAGAAATCATCTCATATCTCAGTATCTACATATGTATGAACTTGTCAATGAGATGTCAAAACACATCAAGCGATTTTGATTATGCAGACATTTCTAGTCTATTGGTTGTAAAAATGGATCACGTGACTGTAGGTGGTAATATTATCGACATTTTTTAAACTGAGAAAGTATGTCAAGTGACGCGGCATTTGATAGGGCATTTAAAAATATTCTCAAAGATGTACATAGATTGTACAAATTTTTTCCGGAATTTCCAAAATTCTTCGAAAATATTTTTTATTATAATATAATTATATATGTAAAATCAGTAAAGGAGTTGTAGATAAAGGGTTCTATTAATTGTTAGCGTAAAACGTAAAATACGACAAAAAAATATTGTTTTTTTCTGCCCAATGTCAGTTTAAAAGATAAAAGATCAGTTATAAAAGAAAAAGCCTTATGGCTCTTTAAAAACCTTTTTGTCGATTTAGATTTCACGAAAGTCATTTCACATAACCATTTTCATGACGATTGGTTATGGAGATAGAACACAAATTAAAGCAGAGGTAGTTCGTTTGATTAAAAAAACCCAACTCACCATCCATATCCCAAGGTGGCTACAGTGAGCAAAATAGAGAAACAGTTTAGACAACTAGGCCATGTAACGAAACAAAATTAGATCTATCGGTCACATTTGAGGAAAACCCGAATGCATGCCTTAGCTCGTCAAATTTCCTTAGAAAATTGTGAGTGTTTAAAATATTTTTTGATATAAAATGTACTTTATGTTGAAGCAACGTTTACTCCAAACGAACAGGTAAATCCTCAGGAATTCCGCTATTGTGATTCAGAACATCTTCGCTGACTGAGGAAGATGCATACCCAAAAACCGGAAAAGGTAAATGTCTGGGCCGGTACTTGTATAATAAGAGACAGGAGAATTTATCTTTTTTTGATAATAGCAGTGGTCCATTTTTTTTGGAGAAAACTTTAAACGGTGCAAGTTACTTGACTTTTCTTAAAAATCGAATTATCCCGTCACTAAGAAACCTATATCCCAACATAAGGAATATAGCAATATGAGCAGACTTAATATACAATATGGTTTCAATAAAATAGAGCACCGCCGCATTACCATGTTAATGCACTTCAATAACTTGCCCTAGTGTGTCAAAATCATTGTATTAGGTACAGTGCTGAATTTATTTTTTGAATGACTTCTTCAATGAAGTCTACTTTGTCATAAATTCCCTTGTAAACATACGAGGTGTGTAAATTAAACAATGATACTGTTTTTTTAATTTTTTTTTATTCGAATAGAATTACAATATAGTATTGTCTCCCTCAAAATTCCTTCCTTGGGAAGCCACACAGCGCTGGAGATGGTTCTTCCATTCCTCATAGCAGTGCTGGAACTCATATACTGGGATAACCTTCAGCTGGTTGGTTACAGCCGTTTCAATGTTTTCTATGGTTCCAAAATGACGTCCCATGAGGTGATTTTTCACTCTCGGGAAGAGAAAAAGTCACAAGGACTCAAGTCAGACGAGTAAGGAGTCTGAGGAGCCACAGGAATGTTTTTACTGGCTAAAAACTCGTTTACTGAAATGGCTGTGTGAAAAGGCGCATTGTCGTGATGCCATATCCAGTTGTTCTTGATGTTTGGTTTCACACGCATAACCCTTTTTCGAAGTTTTTCAAGAACCTCTCTGTAAAAGTGTTGATTTGCTGTTTGGCCTGGAGGCACAAACTCATTGTGAACAATTCCCTGGCTATCAAAAAAACAAATCAGCATGCATTTGATCTTCGACTTGCTCATTATTGCTTTTTTGGGTATTGGAAAGCTTTAAATGTGCCATTCCATGCTTTGGCGCTTGATTTCCGAGTCGTACTCAAACACTCATCATTTTCAGTCGATTCCAAAGAGTCAACACACCTTTCTCCTGATGTCCTTTTGTTCCTGAGAAAGGTTTTTTGGAACCATTTTTGCGCAGATTTTTCTCCTCCCCAATTCGTTAGTCAAAATCTGACGAACAGTGGTGTGATTCAAATTTAACTCTTCCCCGATGTTTCTTGTCATCAACCGACGATCTGAACGCACAAGATCCCGTATTCTATCGACATTTTCATCGGTTCTTGAAGATGAAGGCCTTCCGCTGCGTGGTTTATCTTAAATCTCTCTTCCTTCTGAGAATGCCTTAAACCACCTAAAAACTTGGGCTCTTGAAAAAAACACAGTCGCTGTAGGCGTGTTGAAGTTTTGCAAAAGTATCCGTTTGGTGGATCAAAGTCTCAAAATTAATGTCACTCATTTTTAAAACGCATTAGAAAAACAGTCGTTTTGCGAAAACAGTCACAAAGGACAAACAAATGACTGTAACAAGTTCAAACTTGTACTGAAGGTGCATTACGTGTTAACTTACCGTCCTTCCAAGTCCCGTCTCCGCAGTGTTGTTAGATCGAGCGCTACGTTGTCAGTCTCATTACTTAATTTACACACCTCGTATGTCAATAACTTCGCCACCTACAGTCACGTGATCCATTTTTGCAACTAATAGCTCAAAAATATCCGCAGAAATTAAAATCATTTGACGCGTTTTGACATTTCGTTGACAATTGAATTGTTCTCATTTGGCTGTAATGAGTAATGACACTGTATAGTCATGTAAACTATGTATTTTATCATCTCTATTCTTGCGACTGGTTCCGATACTACTATGGTACCATCTTCACACAAGGACTATTTTCTTCAATTAAGTTTGCGCCAAATTGTAAGGTGTTTTAAACCTTTTTGAACATATTCCCTTCATTTTTTCCTTATAATATAAAATTCGACTACATTTGTAATAAAATGAAAGATAAGATACAGAAAAAAAGAAAATAAGCATAAGAGCAAATATAGATCAATATTGTTTTCATCCTCATTTTTCCAAGGAACCAAAAGACATACACTAAAATAAAATAAATGCCATATTGAAAAAAAAAGAAAAAAAGAAGGAAAAAAACAAAATTTTCTTAAGCCGAGGGGTTCCAGAAATTAGAAGAATTCACCCGGCAAGAAGATTAGAGCCACTAAAGAGGCAAGAATTTGAAGAATGAAATGGTGTAAAGTGTTGCTTAATGTACGAGAGTTTGAACTTTGATAGTGACAAGTATTTATTTATAACTGATACAAAAGAGATACATGTTACCAAGTTTTACTGTCCTTTAATATAGCCACCAGCATCGTGTACAACTCGTTGCCAGAGATGTGTAAGTCGAAGGATACCTTTGGCAGCACCTGTTCTGTTGACAGTTCGAATGGAGCGGTCTACAGCCTGAATAATATCTGGTTCCACGAAGTGATTCCTTCATCTTAGGAATCAAGTTAAAGTCACAGGGGCTTAAGTCCGAGGAGTATGGTAGATGGTAAAGCACTTCCCAGCCCCACCGATCGAACAAATCAGCCACAGCTTGCGCTGTATGTGGCCGAGTATTGTCCTGCAAAATGGTGGGTGGTTTCTGCAGAAAGTGCCAGCGCTTCTTTCTCAAAGCAGGTCGTAAGTTGTGTTGCAAAAATGAACAGTAATACTCGGCATTAACTGTGGGGCAACGGTATGCGTTAGGACAACACCATCAAGGGTACTGACGAACTTTCGATCTTGGCAGTGACCCGTAATGACGCCATTCGTTTGATTGGCGTTTCAGTTGTGGCTTGTACGATTTGGCTCATGTTTAATCCAGCGTAATGATGCGCTGTAAGAAAGCCCATCCTTCGCGCTTATAGCGCTCCAAGTGGTTACGAGCAGCATCATATCGTAATTATTTCCACATTTTCGTCAAATCATGCGGAACCCATCGTGAAGCAATTTTTCTCATTCCCAGGCGTTCCTTCAAAATGTGAAGTACAGTCGTATGCGCTGATCCTATCTGTCCACGATCACTGTCCAGTAACGCGGCAAAAACATCCACTTCTTCTTCGCTGACACTAGGACGACCTGGCCGAAGCATGTCAGCCATTTTGGCCCTCCCCCCCGTTGAAGGATTTTTTGTTCTGAAAGGCAGTCAGGATTCCCTGCAAGCCTCTTGAAGACTTTGATGACACTGTCGTGCTGTATGACCTCTGGCACATTCAATCTTTATCCAAGTCCGTTGGTCCTGTTTCGAAAATATCGTGACAACACTACATTAGACCGCCAGCTAACATGAGCCTCTGTTTTTTCGTCCGTGCGCATGTGCGTGATGTACAAAGGGTGAGTTCACTTACTGTGAGGTAAGGTAGGTATGTAACTAACGTGTGGTATAAGTGACATTATTCAGTTCCGTTGTACGGCGTCTCTATAGCAGTGTTGCCACTATTAAAGTTCCAGCCCTCGTACTTATTTTAAGGGATAATTTCTGGACCAATTTTAAGTTCAAATTTTAATTTTACAGAGTGCTGAAGCGTTTATGTAAAGCTTTGACACCCTGTGTCTCGAATATGAAACATTTTAGGATATACGTTTTTATGAAATTTTCGACCTTAAATTTATCCAGGAATCATCTCTTAAAATGAGTAACACCCTCTATGTGACAGTAGGTATTTGTGGAATCTTGACCTGGATTGAATACATGATCCGTGGTTTCTATTAATTAAGCATCAAGTACTCTCAAGGTTTATTAGCATTATTTTGTAACTTTCGAGTTACAGAAATATATAACAGAAATCTATAACAGAAATCTATAACAAAATACCTAACAGAAATCTATTGATTTGAATCGAATATAAAAGTAAAGAATTCGGCACAATAATGAAATGTTTCAAATGAAGTGTCTATACGAGGGTGGAAGAAATATGTATAAACGCGACTTTATAAATAACACTATTATTTCTATCAGTTCCCATTTATTACCTAATAATTTGAGGTATATTCCTTCTTACATGCTAACTAGTTTCACACCTTGTTATACAAAATGAGTTTCAGTTAGATTAGGCATGTGGGGTAATTGGAGTCGCCTGGCTCACTCATTACTCCTTGTTGGTTTATTTATGGAGATTGAGATTAACAGAGTGATTCTGTTAATTTCTCCTTATGCAACGACGCTGGAAAGAATAGAGCACTGTGGTACAGATGCAGTTGTGGAGAGCGGGTCCACGCGTTGTGTAGTGAAGTCAAATGTTGTGACTCAGTCAAATATGACTCACTTGTAGTGAAAAGAATAATGCTTGATCTTAGTGTTATTTTTTACCTAAAATTTAGGATTTACTGTCATTAACCTCATATGGCGGGTAATGGAGGCAGAACAGATTTTTTTTCCTTTGATATCATAGCTGATTTTGTTCATATTTACGGTTATAAATAAAAAATAAACACTGTATACTTCACGGTAAAATAAAACTATTTGCAAAATAATTGTATTGTTTGTTCATTTCAGGGCTGTCTTGTTAACTTAACAAGACAGCCAACCACGTGTATGTGGAACTAATTAAGCATCAAGTAGACAGTAGTTCAGGTTACTGTTTTACAAATTCTCTGTTTTCAAAGTTGTTCATTTTTCGAAGCGTCTCATCTTATGAAACCTTCCTTAGGTATTCAGAGCCCAAAATAAAATATATCGCCCAGTTATTAAGGGGGCCGGATGCGCACCGAACAAAAAAAGAGGAAACAAAATGAGCCAGTTTAAAAGTCACAGACGCGCGCCGATAAAAGGCTGCAACACAAAGGGCACACTGCGAAGGAGAGGTCCGCGTAATGACTAGTCACGTAAGTCGGGGCGGTCCCAGAAATCTATAAATTGGACCGCTTGATTCCTCCCGACGTCTGGGTAAATTCCCGGACGAGTGTCCCTCGGTGAATAAAATATCAGGCCACTTCGGCCCTGCAGTTCAATCACTGTCCGCTACACTACAGAAATGTAGCGGCGAGGAACGTGACTCGATTATGCCCGACTGACACAAAGGACACCTCCCGAGGACTGCGACGGGATTCAATATTCACTCTGCCGAACGATACGAATCCCGTAGGAGAGGGCGAGTTTTTATTGCCGATACATGCGGATGGTACGGTCGTGTGCCGTACAGTGATCCAGAATCCCGAAACTGTGTATTTGCGATTTGTCTCATTCACTTTTTCTGCGTATTTCCTGCTGGCATTCACAACATCCTACCTTTTTATTTTCTATAATTTTCTGCACTATTTTATAACTAGAGCTTATCAAGGATTTGGATTTTGCGTTAAAACAACAAGGAAGCCAAAACAGCTTGATTTTGGCTTGAGTACCGGGACACGAAGGACACAAGGGAAGCGAAAATGCTGATAAACTAGTCAAAGAATGCGTTTTTTAGATGCTCTACCAGAACCAGCACATTCCTGTGGAGTGGCTAAATCATGCACGAAAAAGTTCCTAAATAAATACATGACAAGACATTGGAATGACGGACAAACTTCCCAGGACAAATACAAGCAAACCTGTTCATAAATAACGGTATCCAGATTCACAGAAGACCTATTTTGCCAGAATCGAAAGGTTTTTAGGATTATGGTCTATTCTATGGTATGAATAAGTCTATTGAAAGGGTATTGCCAATGAAACCACTACTAAGTGTGAATGACTAATAACAAGACTGAAGAATAAAATTCTAGAGAAGGAAGCTAAAAATAACTATTCAAATCAACCCATATCGAGGCTGCGGAATCTGGTAAAAAGGACCAAGCTAGATAAGGTGCTCTAAAACTAGTGGTAGTTTTTAGATACTGTTATAGACCTGAAGGTATATATAAGCTCCTGTGAGCACAGGAGCCTATTAGCGATCATGGATCCTTCGGACTATATATTATCTACCTATACGGACTATCTCCACCTACTCTTTAACCAGCAAAACTTGAAGCCTAAGGATTGGAAAAATACAAATTAGTGAAATATAAAAACAAAATTGATCAAATATACGAGGTGTGTAAATTAAGTAATGACACTGACTTTTTAATTTTCTTTTATTCGAATAGAATTACAATTCAGGTTTGCCTCCTTCAAAATAACTTCCTTGGGAAACCACACAGCACTGGAGACGGTTCTTTCATTCCTCATAGCAGTGCTGGAACTCATATAGTGAAAGCTGGTCGGTTACAGCCGGTTGAATGTTTTCTATCAAAATGACGTCCCAGGGAGATTTCTCAAGTCAGGCGAACAAGGACAGGAGTTTATGGCCAAAAACCGATTACTTTCTTAATGTTCGGTCTCACAGATAACAATTTTTCAAAGTTTTTCAACAACCTCCCTAGAAAAAGTATTGATTTACTGTTAGGCCTGGAGGTACAAACTCTTTGTGGACAATTCCCTGGCTATCAAAAAAGCAAATCAGCATGCATTTGATCTTCGACTTGCTCATTATTGCTTTTTTGGGTCTTGAAGGGTTTGAAGTGTGCCATTCCATGCGTTGGCGCAACATCCAAGTCTCATAATCAGTAATGACACATTCCATAAAATGGGGATCATTTTCAATCGATTTGAAAAAGTCAAGACATCTTTCTCTCCTGATGTCGTTTTGTTCCTGCGAAAGGTTTTTTGGAACCATTTTTTCCGCAGATTTTTCTCATCCCCAATTTGTAAGTCAAAATCTAATGAGTGATCAAAATTTAACTCTTTCCCGATCATTCTCCAATCAGTCATTAACCGACGATCTGAAGGCACAAGATTCTGTATTCTATCGACATTTTTATCGGTTCTTGAAGACAAAGGCCTTCCACTGCGTGGTTCATCTTCAATTGAATTGCTTCCTTCTAGGAATGCATTAAACCACCGGCAAACCTGGGCTCAAAGTTTTGCAAAAGTATCCTTTGCGCTGTGACCAAGTCTGAAGCAAAACCCGATAGCACACCGTTGCTCAAAATTAATGTCACTCATTTTTAAAACGCACTAGAAAAAAACGGATTTACGAAAACAGTCACAAAGAACAAACAAATGACTCTATCAAGTTCCAACTTGTACTGAAGGTGCAGTACAGTCCCGTCTCCGCAGTGTTACTAGATCAGACGCCACGTTGCCAGTCTCATTACTTAATTTACCTCGTATATACATAGATATCATACTCTAGTCACCCATGATTGGAATGCAATTATTCTGCAGATTATAATTTTCTTTAGCCGTTTACTAATAAAATGGAGTAGCCAAGATAAAATAATCACCGTGTAGAATGTTATTCTATTGATATACAAGAAAAGTTGAACGGAATTTTACCAAGTCCTTGTTATATTACTGTTTAAGAAATTCTGTCTACGGACTGTTGTTCGGATCGGAACACTATAACGTAGCTTTCTCGTTTACACTACAAGCCGTGTACTAATGAAGGAAAAACTGGGGTTGTCTAGACTGGTAATTACAATCTCATCTCGGTGATTATCGGTGCGGAAGGCGTAAATAATCGGCGGTTTGGTAAATTTTAGAGATGCGATTACGGTGGCTGCGGTGCCACGGAAGAACTTCAGACAAAGGCGGTGAAAATAAACGGTTTTCGAGCATACATCGTTAAAGAGGCAATTTGGTTTAACGCGTTTTAATATTTAACGAAACTGTTAAGAATTAACACAGGGAACATTATCCCAGTAGTTATTACTCAATTCTGGAAAAGCTTCAGTAATTTTAGCTTTAACAACTTTAACCTGAATGTTGCTGTTTTTCATTAAGACAAGATTTACTCAGTGAATGATTTAACCCGTGTGAAACAATCTCTTAATTTCCCAGTCGATTAAAAATCAATATCTAAAATTATTGGATACACATAGTTTTGATTTTGCTGCAGCGCACAGTGGTACCAAACGTCCGAAAAGCTTGTAAAAAATTGAAAAAACGGAGTTTTTTTTGAATAAATTTAAATCCGGGATTTGATAAAGAATGTCACTACACCAAATACCAAAAAAATCATAATCTGTTTTTCGTAACGTGAAAATATACTCTGTTAAAAGTGCTCCATCTTTTAATTTAAATGCTTGTTTTTAGTATTTTACATATGGAGGATGTTCCTGTAGGTTTGTATAATAAGTTTCCACCAAAATTTCTTTATGAAACATGCATGTACACTGCAATTAACCTCAAAATGGCATAAAGAAGGAGGGCTGATTTGTTTAATAATAAGTCGATTTTACTCTAAAAGGACAAATTGAAAAAAAGCTGACAAAGAAATCCAGAAAAATATAGATAGGTAAACGGGTTTTTGAGGTCTCTGGATTCGATTTCAGGCTTTGTTGAATCGCTCGCTGGTAATTAGAGGTAATTTCAAGTTCAAATCATTTTATGTAGGGTAAAGTGGGGCAAGTGCGACCCGTTTTTCGTATAGTTGACTTTTAGTTCATAACTGCGCGAATGTCATTCACATGATCCGATTCTTTTTGGGCTGTATGAACTACTTGGTTCTTAAGCTTAATTTATTGAAAGAAAGAAAATCCTTCGTACTCCAGGGTAAGGAGGCACATCGTCCATGCCTTACAGGGCACATGAAACGCACTTGCCCCAGGGCTTGGGGCAAGTGCGTTATCTTTGTTTATTTCTATATTTTATCCTTAATGTAAACTATGGGGCAAGTGATTTGAATAAACGCAATTTTCTACTCGCGAGGGTAAATTTCTCTTACAATATTTCTTCGTTGGTGCCAACATAACAATGTGCGGTTTGCATCGAATATTGGCGGGAGTTTTCAATTTCAATTTCAATCAATTTCAAGTAGCATTTTCAAACAAGTTAATAGTTTTTAGAGACTTTTATCAGAAGCGAACGCACTTGCCCCGGATACGCACTTGTCCCACTTCACCCTATAGGTTTTCGAGGTAGCAGTTTATTTCTCGCTAGGTAGCAGTTCGATTCTCGCAACACGTGCTGCACTTGAGGAAAATCCCAAACCAAAGAGTGTATATTGTTTCATAAATTGGAGTACTTAGAGTTTTAGGCCAGGCAATATACCAGAAAAGTGCTCAGTTTTTAGAAAGAGTCCTGAATAAGGTTTCTCGGCGCGATAATTAGGTAAAAAATAGTATAAATTGATTGTGTATGTTTTGGATAATATCGGTATGTAGGAACCTTAATAATATAATCGATAAAAGTGCCGAAAACCGTTTTTTTTTGCGGATTAAGGGACGAAAAATAATTATTTTCGTTAAACAAAAAATAGCACGTTGTAGCGCTTGAAAAAAACGAAAAAAACTAGTTTTTTGGTGATCAAAATCGGTTCAGAAGTTTTTGCACCAAAAAATAAAAATCGATGAAAAATGCCCATTTTTTGAAATCGAATTACAAGGGTTCTAATGGTCGCATGAACTTCTGGTGGTGCCTAGCTGAAGTAAAAATTTCTTGCGAAAATAATAAGAACTTTTTGCACAAATCGAAAAAAAAACTAAAAAAAGGTCTTTTCGAAAAATGGCTTGAACAAGCCGAAAAATGGTCGTAGAGCATTTTTCCTGAGCCTAAATTACTCGGCGTTAAATTCCCTACAAATCCATTATCATCACTTGTGGGAGAGGTTCATTCAATAGGCCAAAAAACGCGTTTGAAAATCAAGCGTCGCGTTGCTTCGAGCGCTCGGGTAAGCGAGTGAGGGGGAAGTGGACGCGTAGTTTGGGAAGCCTCTTCCACCGCAGACTCTAGCGCCAGAAACTGATCGCGCGTCTTTATATCGATCCAGCCGGAGAAAATCGTCGTATCTCAAAAAACTACTATGCGAAAATGGATGTTTTTTTTAAAGTGGGGTGCGGCGTGAAAATATTAACAATGAGCATATTAATAATAGGTAAAAAATAAAAGGTTCGAGGCAATTTTTACGTTTTACTATTTATTTATATTTGTTGCATAGAATTTTTGTACAACGCATTTTAACTATTCACGATAACATTTTACATGACACATGCGGTGATAATTAGTATTTTTTTTATCTTATATACGCTTTTTAATTTTCCTCGTCTTGCATAATTTCATTCATTAGTGTATATTCGTCTGTTTCTACACCTATTTCATTATTAATATTGTTATCTAACAAAAGCTCCATTAAACCGTCTTGATCTGTGTTTTCATCTTCAGTTATTGTAATAATTTCGACATTTGAACAGTTCTCCCCATGGATTGCAAAATGAAGTGCACAGCATACCGTTTTTTCTACATGTGCAGGTTTTTTTCATGCAGCCAGTTTTACACCAACAACTGATATTTTCTATGACTTCAGGAGGAAACAACTTTTCATCCTACCACGCGTATACTTCCCCCCTCACTCCTCTTCCTCTTCCTCTTACCCGAGCGCTCAAAGCAACGCGACGCTTGATTTTCAAACGCGTTTTTCCGTCGATTAAATGAACCTCTCCCACAAGTCATGATAATCGATTTGTAGGGAATTTAACGACGAGTAATTTAGGCTCAGGAAAAATGCTCTACGACCATTTTTCGGCTTGTTCAAGCCGTTTTTCGAAAATACCTTTTTTTATATTTTTTTTCGATTTATGCAAAAAGTTCTTGTTATTTTTGCATGAAATTTTTGCTGCAGATAGGCTCCACCAAAAGCTACAATTTAAGCCAAAGCAGAAGTTTCTGCGACCATTAGAATTATACTAGAACTATAACATTAGAATTAGAATTGTAATTCGGTTTCAAAGAAATGGGCATTTTTCATCGGTTTTTACTTTTTAGTGCAAAAACTTCTGAACCGATTTTGATCATAAAAAAAAAAAAAGTTTTTCGTTTTTTCAAGCGCTACAACGTGCTATTTATTGTTTTACGAAAAACATTATTGTTCGTCCCTTAATCCGCAAAAAAAAAAACGGTTTTCGACGCTTTTGTCGATTTTTTTACTAAGGTTCCTATATACCGATTTTATTCAAAACATACACAATCAATTTCTATTATTTTTTACCAAATTATCGCGCCGAGAAACCTTATTCAGGACTCTTTCCAAAACATAAACTATTTTTGGTATCAATGAAAATGGTGGACAGAATTTCTTAAAAAAAAAACGAGCAAAACTATATATACAAGGATTTTTGTGGTTGCTTGTTATGAATTTAGTATTTAATTTTTCGAAAACAAAAAGGCGTCGCAAAATGGCGGTAATGTTTTTAAAAATAAACCTGACCTTCTGGTATAAAAAAATCTGATACACAAAAATTTGTGTACCAGAGTTTTCGGGGTCGCTGATTATCAATAAATGATTTTTTTTTTAGTTAAGTAGCGAAATGATGGGCTCAAAATGGCGGAGAAATTTTCCAAAAATAAATCAGATCTTCATAAAAATTTGTATATTGGAGTTTTCAGTGTTGCTGATTTTGAATCTTGCATTGAGTGTTTGGACAAAAACGTTTTGAAAATATGAGTACTAATATTAGTACTTTCAGAATTAATTTTTGACACAATCGATTGGCCATTTTGTTTTTTAAAATAATGACCTCAGATTCGAACTTTTGACCCAGAAAATCCATGTATATTGATTTTCGCAAGAGTGACATCATTTTGAGGATTTTGAGAAGTTGATCGACAATTTCGTCCACTGTGTCAGGTAAATGAACATCCACCGTTATTTTTGGTATGAGCTCATTTAAAATTATTATTATCGTTAATTACCTTTCGACATTATTTGTGTCTCTGTAAAAGCTGGAGCCGTTTATCGTTTGAAAGACTCGAATCGTTTTCATTTAAATTAATAAATACCAACCGAAAAATATAATGTTCTCCAAATGAACGGAGATAAGTAAGCAATAGTATCCAATTCTTCTTCCAATTCTTTCAAATGTTTCATTAAAGCATGTATTTTCAATACCTTGGTTATATCTGATAAAGTGGCGAAGGTGCCAATGGTAAATTTTATTAATAAAAATGAGGAAGGTACAAATGATAAATTAAAAATGAATGTTCCACTAAAATCGCACTCAATATTAATTATTAAGAATAATGTTCTACTAAAATCGAGTTCTACTTTAGTTACGCTATCATTACCTACCATAATTTTTAGATTTACAAAATTACAGGTCTGTATTTTAAAAGCTTTCATTTGTGCTGTTCGGTTAAAAAAGTACACCCATTTAGATTTCTTCTAAATAGATTTCTTTTAAATTCTACACGGAAGTTTAAACATGTATAAACCAATGACAAATGCATGACCTTAAATTTTTTGTCACACTTAAAAAGAAATCTTACATGAAATGTGACAGCATCGTGTTAATTATGTGACAGTACCGTTTGCAGACTTTTGGGCAACCCTGTATAATACTAGCATCGAATCGGGAAGATTGAAGTTGAAAATATATTTCACTTTGTTAATGAGGAGGGTACCATTAGTCGATAAATTTCACTAATACCATCCGAAAAATTTTAACTTCAAATTTAATAGGAATTACAAGTATCGAACAGACCATAATCCGCTCATATACCATCCCCTTTCCGATAAAATTTGATAGCTGGAAATAAAGTAGAGTATAAGGAGGTTGAAGTTAATTTTTATTAAGTCATCAATTTCGTTGGCAAATTCGAAACCGTTGCTTCTCTATCGTGAAAGTACGGAGACTTATACATGAGTGGAAATATTTATGTGTAATTATTAGGGACTGAACAAATCGGTTGGTTACAGGGTCGGACTCGGCCCAAGTGAAGTTTATTTAGTTGCCAGGTTTAGTTAAATTACGAAATTAAAATATTTTAAAATATTGTATATGCAAACTTTTTAACCTACATAGTAGATTGATATGTTTGTGTTGCGTCTTTTATGATTTTCGTTTTACGACATTCGGTCCGCGCGTAATATTTATTATTTCTTCAAAATATATCGCGAATAATTGATTTTTGTTCGTGATAAATCCCAACCCTTCTTTCCTCCTTCATCATTTCATCATCTATCATCATCTATCATCGATCATTTTTAAGCTACGATTTTTTTTTCAGAGGTAACTTATTTTTTCTGAAATTTCAGAATGTATTTTCATAAAAACAATTGAAAGAAAAAATGAAGCAGCTGTTTAATAAACATCATTTTTCTAATGGAATGGAATACATGTTTTTCTTCATTTGTTCTTCTGAACCTGATCATATACATTCGTCGTACTTTCTTCCAAATGTTTTTGAAATATTATGTAACGAACATATAAAATAATATACTGAACAATATGATATAATTATTTACTAACGTAAATTGTTAATAGTTACCATTTAAAAGAAAAGTTTATACTGGCTGCACTTTTTTGATCGAATACCAAAACTGAAAACTTTCACAGCGTGGATCTGTAATTTTGTTCATAAGTCTGTAGAAATCTATGGTATGAAATGATAATGTAACTTCAGTAAAATTCGATTTTAGATTATTTGAAATTTACCATTGGCACCGAAATGACCACGGTTATAGGAGACAACCAAAGAATTGTTGTTGTTGAATGAGTTTAATTGAATTTGTTGTTGTTGTTGTTATCTGAATGAGAATAATTATCGTTCACTGTTATTCGTGGTTATAAATGCAGATCTGGATTTAGATATTATTTGGTCTCATCAGAGCGACATATCTGACAAGGAACAACAATAAACAAGAGTCTTCGCTTATTTTCTCGCCAGGAGCATACAGCGATGACATAGGGACTGTCTTCTAGTGTGCCTGAAGGGAACGTATTTTAACGGGTTTGAACGAAGGAAGGTTAAGACAAAATAAAGTTAAAAATTATAATAACCGAGTAAGCCAATTCTACATGCGAAAAAGAAAAGACATATTGTTTTTTAAAATACTGTGAGTTGCTTTATGACTTTATTGGGACATAATGAACTGGGTTTATACCGGGTCGTATAAAAGTACCGAGACAGCTGAATAACTCGATAGGAGTGGGTTTTCGGAGAAAATCGTTAAAACAAAAGTTTTAGGATTTTTCTTGGCTATCTAATGGTGACATGGCCTTTGACCTTGACTATGACCTTGAAGGTCATTTTACGGTCAACTTGAAAATCTTAAATAGAAGTGCATAGATTTGACACCGGGAATGGAAAGAGTGGAAAATTCTACGTTGAGATATGACCTTGTGTATAAAAACACTTTGAGCTAAAAGCACATTTTAATTACATAATTACATAAACAGAATTAATTACATAAACAGAATGAATTACATAAACAGAAAACCTTTAATTCAGTTGTTGTAAAATTTCTTGGACAATTTAATAGTGACATCGTCTTTGTCTATGAACATGACCTTGAAGGTTATTTAAAGGTCAACTTGAAAATCTTGTTCGAAGTGCATAGTTCTAATGCCGGAAATGGAAAGAGCAAAGAATTTTACGTTCAGATGTCACCTTGAGCATAAAAGCACTTTGACCAGGTCAAATCAAGGTCAAAGTATGAAAAAGCACTTTAAAAAGGTCAAATCAAGGTCAACGTACGAAAAAGTACAGAAACGCGCTAAAAGCGTATTTTGGTACAAATCGTTTAATGCAGTAGTTGTACAATTTTTTCATGGCGATCGATGGTAATAATTTTAGTTTCTTCAAGGCCAAATGTACATATGAAATTTGTCGTTCTTTCCATTCACCTGGCTAAAAAAGCGAGTTCCCATTTTAAAATCAAGTTGCTCTCAAAATAACCTTGAATGTGATGGTCAGCGTCAAATGCCATGTCACCATTAGATCCCAGGAATAAATTTTACGACTGCATTAAATTTACGCTTTTTAGCGCGTTTCTGCGCTTTTTCGTAATTTGACCTTGATTTGAACTTTAAGGATCAAAGTATTTTTATACTCAAGGTGATATCCAAACGTAAAATGTGCTCTCTTTCCATTCCCGGCGTCAAAACTATGCACTTCCGATTAAGATTTTCGAGTTAACCTTTAAATGACCTTCAAGGTTTTGACCGTCAAGACCTTCAAAGTTAAAATTACATACCGGAAGAAATTCTACAACTACTGTATTGAAGGTTTTCTCTGAAAATGCGCATTTAGCGCATCTTTGTCATTTTCGCAATTTACCTTGACTTGACCTTCAGGAATCCAAGTCTTTTTGTGCACAAGGTCATAGTGAACGTAAAATTTTCCGCTCTTTCTATTTCTGTCGTCAAAACTATACTTCCATTTAAGATTTTCAAGTTGACCTTGAAATTACCTTCATTCAAGGTAATAGTCAAGGTCAAAGCGATTCACCATCTAGTAAAGTCTTAAAACTTTTGTATCAACGATTTTCTCCGAAAACCCACTCCTATCGAGTTATTCAGCTGTTCCGGTACCTAAACCCAGTTCCTTATGTTCCAATAAAGTCATAAAGCAACACAGTATTTTAAAACACAAGATGTCTTTTCTTTTTCGCATGTAAAATAGGCTTACTCTCGTTATTATAACTTTTAACTTTATTTTGCCTTAACTAACCTTCCTTATCAAAAACTTTTATAGGACCCGGTATATTGAAATATGATGTTCATAACTGCTTACAGGTTCTTTTTCGATTTCAGAGTTCACTAAGCCTCAGAAGGTATTGTACGTGGTGTCAGTGGGCGTTTAGATATTTTTTTTAATAAAACGCATTTTATTTGCCAGTAAAGAAACTTTAAAATTAAAGTGAATAAGATAACATAGTCGTATTTAAAGTAAGAAAGTTCAGTCGACTTCAAGTGAAACCAAAATTTGTAAATAATATCTATTAGATTGTAAATAAGATTTATGAGTTGTTTATGACTCTTATAAATAAGTAATCCTTTACTTACTAATGTCAAATTTTGAAATTTATAAGTCATAAACAACTCATAAATCTTATTTACAATCTAATAGATATTATTTACAATTTTTGGTTTCACTTGAAGTAGACTGAACTTTCTTACTTTAAATAGACTATGTACCAACCTTATTCACTTTAATTTTAAAATTTCTGTACTGGCAAATAAAATGCGTTTTATTAAAAAAAAAATGTCTAAACGCCCACTACTACACTCTTATAGGAATAAGTGGCTGTTGCATGTTGCCTGCATCACCCGGTACATACGCGTATACCTTCCCCATCTCTGCCGATAAAATTCGACGGCTGCAGAGAAAGTGGAGTATAAGAACCGAAGTTAATTTTTATTAGGTCATCAATATCGCCGGCTGCCTCGAAACTGTTCCCTCGCTATCTCGATATACGTAGTCGTATGCAGGAGCGGAAATATTTATGTGTGTAATTATATAAGAAGAGGAAAATACAAGCCGCGAAAGCCCCCGCGTAATAAAAAAGAGGAGAAATTCCATCTGCGAGCGGTTGGAGTTCGCCTGCGGTTGCGGGGTCGGATTTTCGGAAGATAAATCATTTTCTCGCAAGAGCTAGAGCGTGGCGAAAATGCGGGGTCTAAAAACTAATGCCTCATCCCGAGGAGGGCCTGATATGTATTTTGCTATGCCAGAGGCGGCCGGCGGAATCTACGCCTGGGTTTCCCCTGGAAAAATAGATACCCAGCCACTATAGTTGAAGTTAGCTGAAACGCAGTATGTCATATGGTTTTCCAAACACAAAAAGCTTTATGTTCAATACTCAATTGCAGTCAATTAATCCAAGGACAAGGAAATATACGAGGTGTGGCTATTATATAACAGAACAGATGCTGCTACCAGCGCGCTGCGAGCGTGTCGCGACAAATTTGAACAGAACTGTGGCTGGTGATACTTTATCCACCCTGAGCTTGCTGGACAAGCCAGTGGGTTTCTCAGTTTGACTGTAGCAGTCGTTTGACTGTCGCACTAGTGACGCGTCGAAAAAATGTTGTGATCAAATGAATCAACGGGTGAATCTCAAATTTCTTATTAAACTGGGTAAACATTGACAATGTTAAAAGAAATGTACGGGAATATATGTTTATCCCACACACAAGTTTTTGAATGGTTGAAATGGTTTAAAGACGTGAAACGATCGAAGACGATCCGTCCCCCGGACGGCCCTCAACGACAAAAACGAATGAAAACATTGAAAATATTGGTAAATTTATTCCCGAAGATCGTCGTCTAAGTATCCGAGGGCTTGCTGAAATAACAGGAATTGACACGGAATATGTTTGCCAGATTTTGCATGAATCTGAACGCACATGCGCCAAGTTGGTGCCAAATATCCACACTCCCGAGCAAAGAGAATCAAGAATGAACATTTGCGCTGACATTCTAAACGACATTGACACTGATCCAGGCTTGTTAGACACGGTTCGAAAGTATGGAAGCGATTGAAGCAGAAGTAATTTAAGTTCTGAACCAGCTGACAGAAGCGGACTTCCAGCACTGCTTTCAACAATGGAAAAGTCGTATGAAGCGGTGTAGAGATTGCCAAGGGGGGTACATTGGAGGCGAAAAAGTTGCTACTGTAATTGGTAACGAATAAAAAGTGTTATGACAGCAGTTCGGTTATTTAGTAGCCACACCTCATATCGGAATATAAAAAAGTCCTTAAAGCATGACTTGGAATCGATACCATCCCGCATGTCTTGAATTATTACTCTTAGAACTCTCAAAATCCGAAGTTTATATTACTCAGAAAATTAAATACGCTAATTACGTCAGAACAAAAAGATTTTATGCAAAAGTTACTTTAGAAATGGTAGAAGGGTTGGTGGCTAGTGGGTTTATGATCTTTTAGGATTCTCAAACAGAATTTCCACACACAGTCACGGATTTCGACCAGTTTAACCAAGTTTTGACAAGATATGTTTTGTTATGAAGAACGGGAAGTGTAAAAGAAGGCAGTGGCAGATCTAAAGTTCGCACTGCAGATAAAGGAGAAGTGAGACAAATTATTAATAACCACCCACAAACTCTTCTTCGGCGTTCAACGCCTTCGTTGGTGGATTCTAGGATGGGGATGGGATCCGCTTCTATTCTGGGAGGTACTTTCGACGTCACCGATACGTTCCCTTATTAAGGTTTGATATTTAGTCAGCCTTTGAGTAGGATTGTTGCGCTGTTCTCAGCCTCTGGACATAAGTATTATATTAGTGAAAAATGTTGTGCATTCAATGGAAATCGAGCATAAAGATACCTAGAATGTGTAAAAAAGCGTGGAAACAAAAAGCTCTTTTAGCTTAGGAAAAGCTAGAGGAGTTAATTATATCTTTAATTCAGACGTTGATATTGTAGATCCCGACTTTGCAAATTCGGATGCTGAGTCTAGTGATTCTGATAGTGATGATGGAGCGGAAATATATGCTTCGAAAATTGATGAACAACCCTAATCTTGACAATTTGGAGAGTTCAAATTCAGCTTCACCAGTAAACACTTCGGTACCACAAACACTGTGATATAAATGTTCCCCACTAAATCGCTCACTAAATCGCATGACGTCTTTCGACATCATCCGTCCGAGGAACATTTTTGTGTAAGAGGCTCACGACGTCAAAATATATCATTTTTTTGTGTGACGTTATTTTTTTTTTGTTTTTTGAACATATATTCTTTTCTTATTATTTTCAAATTGTGTATTATTTCTTATAAACTATTTCAGATTTTGGGGCTGCTATACCTTATAATAAAATCAGCAATAAAAGTATTAAACCAGGAAGAAAATGTATCCTGCGTAATTTGTAATACAGTCCTGAATTTTAACCTGGGGTACTCGGTTATCGTCTAAGCTCAGTCCAAGAATTGTTACCAAACAACCAGCCGCAGCGAATGCAATTTATGAGTAATTTGCATAATAATGCAAACGTCTTTGAAAAAAACTTTTTTACTGACAAGGCATGGTTTTACCTCTCTGGTTATGTTAATTCTCGACAAATAAGAATGTGGAGCTCTCAAAATCCACATTTATCTACAGAGAAGGCTCTGGATTCTCAGAAAGTTGATGTGTAATCGGCCATATCGAAAATAATGTTTACTGGACCGGTTTTTTTAAGGGGCTGTCAATTCGGCGATATAATTTAATGAAATTGAATTTTTATTTAGGATTACAGGTATATGCCTCACTGTATCCAAAGAGCTGTGTAATTTTTAAATAAATATTAAGTTATTCAATCTTACAGGAACATCAAAATGATCATATGACTTTTTGAACCCTGAAATAAGTCAATTATATAGTCAATATTATTTTTTTACATGGAAACCAATATTTCTCTATTGAAAAAGTTAATCTACAGAAAAATTAGAGGAGATTTTTTATGTAAAAAGTTTTATTTTCCGATGTGACCTTCACAGGATATTAACCGATTTGTCAGACAAACATCAATCAGATTTTCAGACAACAATCAAATTCACAAAATGTCACCCGATTTATCACAGGTGATGTTTGTGAAGTTTCTGAATCCTTAAAATAAGTAATTTCATTGTTTTCACCAGTTATAGTTCTAGCGCCAGTAGCAGTATGCATTCCCGTGACTGCAGCATATTTTCGACCAATAATATAAAAATTATTGTAAAATGTCATAAGTATCACCATTTCTGATAAATCGAGTAAAATTTTATGAATTGCATTGTATATTTGCCAGTGATCAATAGGTCAGTGTTCCATGAAATTTACATTTGACAACAAATGTTAAATGACAGATAAAAAATACTACTATTTTTCTGTAGATTGTAGATTGGGATTCTCAATCAAAGAGAAATATTGGTTTCCATTAAAAAAAAGTTGACCTTCAAATGATCTTAAAAATGCTGTGAAGGTCAAAAAAGTCATATAACCATTATGTAGTTCTTCTAAGAATAACTTTTTATCAACTATTTTCTTTCAAATTTTTTATCAATTATTATTACTACAACTTTTATCGAAAACATTTTATTTGAAAATTCGCAGTTTTCGAGATATATGGCTGGCTAGTTAAATGCCGCATCCGGTATACCTAGATAAAAATCTTGTATTGCAACTTTAAATAACAACTTAACTAATCGATTAAGATTGTTGATAGGTATGTGGGTCATTTCACACGAGATTTACAATGAAAATTTTAATTTGACCGAAATATTTTTTTATTGTTCTTTACACCAAAATATTCGACACGTAATTTTTCGTTTTGGGGAAATCGCAAAAATTTCGACTTTATGAGCAATCGAAATCTGAAAGTACAAAAAAACACTACATTTTTTCGCTGATTACTCGGAAATTACGGTACATTCGAAGAAAAAGCTAAGGCAATACAATTTAGGATTTTTCTTCTTCTTTCCAGCCATGTGGTCAAAAAAATATTTGACAAATTTTTATTGTATAATTAGCGACTTTTCATAAACAAATACACTTTTTTCAAAGTTGGACATTTTTTTTTTCTCAATTTTTTTTGCCATAAATATTGCTTAAACTATCAACAATTTACTGTAAAATTTGTAGAGTGGGTAGTCTGTAACTTTTTTAGATACAAATTTTTGAAGAGAGACGAGCACGCTTGGAGCGCGCGCTGGACGCGATGATTCTCGTATAAACTCATCGCGACTCGCGGTTGTTCCTGTAGACGTGGTGATTCCGCATTTTTGAGCCACCCTGCAGCAAGTGCATCGCGTTTAACATTTTTTTATCAACAATGTCAGTTTCATTTAAAGATCGTTGTTGCAACCCTTTTAAAGAAAGCAGTCACACCAAAAGTGTTAATAACAAAAATTTACGTCGCTCATCGCCTTCCTTATGTAAAAAATTGATATGTTTGAATGCCAACGATAAACTGTGCACATCGTGTAGACCAAAAATCGGAAGAATGTCCGATTCTGATTGTTGTGAGTATATTATTACTAAATTGCAAAATAATGAATTCAAAGTATTATTGTGATGAGCATTAACCACATAACCTGCGCGTGCGAGTATGTATAACTACAAAATTCTAAGGAAACATAGATTTGATGTATTTGACGTTTAGAACCATACAACTCCGTGCCTGTTGGTTCACGTAACCCCATAACCCAGCCACACTCTAGCTCTAAAACCCCATAACCCCCATAACCCGGAGTAAGCAAACTTCTTTTAAGGGGGTCCTCTAGTTTCTCGGTTGTTTTTTTTTACGGCTTTTTTCAATAATTTTTTACGGGCAAACCATCGAAATAATAAATCTCATTGTTTTTACATAGTCTTTATTAACATTTAAATGAGCTTTACAAATTTTTTGAAGACAAAATATATAATAGAATCAAAGTTATAGTGGCCGACAGGAAGACATCAAGTGAAGGAGGTGCTTGACGGTGACCAAGATCGCGGCTGTTTTGCTTATCTGAAATCAAAAAACCAAACGGCATTTTAATCTTCATACTTAAGACTAGCGATTGAACTAGAATGAATTCTAAATTACAAAAATTAATTTTTTTATACACTTTTGAAAATTAAATTCTATTTTTTACTCATTTTTTCTTAAGTTTCTCGCTCGTAGAAAAAAACTATCGAAGCAATCATGATAATCCTAGTTCAATCGCTGGCTTATAACATATTAAAGATGTTGTATAAATTTGAACAAGATCGGTGCAGTAGTTTCTGAAATATCGTGGTCACCGTTTTGAAAAATAGTGTTTCGAGAAAAACGCGTTTCAAAGTATAATAAAAAATTCATCTCACCGTCAATCTGCTATGCCTGGACCATACAGTAGGCCTTCCTCTTCTTCTTGGAAGTCACGCAGAGCTGCTCCGTCTTCCCTTTTCGCGATTCAATATAATGGGATATCAATATAATGGTCAGGGCCGCTCGGCTTTGCGGAGCAGCGTTGCGCGCGCTCCGTATACCTGCTCCATTCCAGGGCCGTAACTTCGATTTTTTCGACCCGAGAAACTAGAGGACCCCCCTTAACCACATAACCCTAGGCGTACCAGATTCAGCCACATAACCCTACCAGATTTAACCAGAGATAACCGTACCAGATTTAACCACATAACCCTAGGCGTACCAGATTAACAGATTTATGTGGTTATAGGTACCACATAACTCTGGACGAGCAGTTAGATCTGGCAATATTGCTCAGTAGATTTCCGCGAACAAACTTAGGTTGTACCTAGGCAATCACCTAATTTTGACATAAAAATGCAGCGTTTAATATCCACCTCTATTTTGGTATAATGTAAAGGGTGGGCCATCTAATGGTTTCGTTTCAAACTGAGTGTTATTTCTACGTCGCCAACACTGCGGTGTTGCGGTGTCTAGCCTCCGCTAGAAGAAATGCATCGTTTTACGCTTGAACAACGTTGGGAAACATTGAAAAAATATTTTGAAATTTGAAAGTGAATGCTGTATTACAGAAACAGTGAGAAATTTGAGAACAATTTTGGTCGAAATGAAGCTCCGTCAGCGCCTGGTGTAAGACAATTCTTAAGGAAAGTTCGCGAAACTGGTATGCTTATGGATAACATAAGTCATCTACGCACTCGTCCGGTGAGGACAGTTGAAAGAATTGCTACTGTTGCCCAAAGTGTGCGTGAAAACCCAAGAACCTCAACTCGTCACAGAGCACAACAACTTAATGTCAGACCACTTCTCTGAGAATATTGCATAAAGACCTCGGATTATTTGCTTACAAGTTGCAACTTACTCAAGAGGTAGAGAAAAATAACCATCCACTTCGTTATCGCTTCTCCGTGTGGGCTTTAAATGAGTTTGAAAATAACGTTGATTAACGTTAACGGACGAAGCTCACTTCAATCTTAGAGGACTTGATAATACACAGAACTGTAGGACTAGGGGTTCCGAAAATCCACACGTAATCATAGAGGAGCCAATGCATTGTGCAAAAATGACTGTTTGGTGTGGGATTTGGAGTGGTGGCATCATTGGTCCGTACTTCTTTCAAAATGAAGATGGTAACAGCGTTGCTGTGAATTGAATGCGTTACAGAGACGTGTTAACTAATTTTTTGTGACCGCGATTGGACGATTTGGACTTGGACGAGCTTTGGTTCCAGCAGGATGGAGCAACGTGCCACACAAGCCGTGAAACAATCGATCTTTTGCACACTAAATTCGGTAACACTGTTATCAGACGTTTTGGAGACATTAATTGGCCACCGCGAAGCTGCAATTTAACATCGTTGGACTATTTTTTATGGGGTACCTTACATGTTACAACGGTCGTTACATGTTAAGGACCGTTGTTACTCCAACGATCCACAAACAATTGACGCACTGAAGAAAAACATCAATCGAGTTATTCATGCAATTGAGTCACAAATAATCGAAAATGTACTGCAAAATTAGGTGAAAGAATGAACTGCTGCCAAACCAGCCGCTGCGGCCTGAAATTGTTTTAAATAAATAATGGAAAGGCATACTTTCTTGAACAAAGCAACGATCATTTAAAAATATTCAACGATGTAGTTTTAATAGCAATTTTAAAAATATGCTTACTTATGCAAATATGATACTTATGTACCATATTATCTACTGAATTTTAAATTTTCGAAAGAACGGTAGAACCGCCACTGGCCTCTCCCAAAGATAGGCTGTGGAAAATATTTGGATTTAAGGTGGAAATTCCCCTGCGGCTTTCGTTGGTGAGAAATTAACAACGCTCGGTTAGCCAATATCCTGCGGAATGCTATACGTATTTCTTGATTTATATCGAATGGGTTTACCCGAAACTAGAAGAACGCTCGAATATACTTCCGATAAAGTTACGAAATCGAGGCGAAAGTCGTCAACAGAAAACGATTCGAGAATGTCGTTAATAATTACTCTTCGCTTGAGCGACTCCATTATCTGATTTATCTTGTCGTCGCTACCGAGAACTCGAAACTTTAACACAATAGAAGCGTAAATTGTATAATTCGTATATACGGTGCCGTTACCTTCGCTCTATCGCTTTCTGGTACGTTTTAAAGGGGCTAAACATGTATTGATTTGAATAAAAACAGGAACACCAGTATTAGTTAAGGGGGTAAATTTATTAGACAGGCTAAAATTACGCATTAAAAAACATTTTTTTTACCAAGAAGGTTTTATTTAATCATTACAAAACTTTGTATATTTGTTAAGATAAGAATGAAGAATTCAATTTTTTTTTATTTTTCAAAACAAAATGGCGGCTGCACGCTGGCGGCAAAATGGGGCAACCACACTGGACGTCGTAATTTTCATCTGTAACAGTCCAGGAAATAAAATTTATGTTATAATTTGTCGGTAAACCTAAAAAATGTTTAAAAAAAGTTTGACAGAAGTTTTTCGAGAAAATAGGTGATTTTCCGTATTTTTTTCAGACGCTTTTGCATTAAAAATTAAATTTTGCAACATAAAATTCCAAAGCATTTAGGTTTACAGACGAGCTAAGAGTATAAAGAAGAAACCCTGACAGTTTCAGCCAAATCGGCCGAGTAGTTTTTGAGTAATCGTGGTTGCCAGGTTTAAAAATGGTGTTTTGAGTAAAATTCGTTTAAAGTTTTGAATACCGAAAAATGGTACGTACGACTTGACATTTATATATGTATATATATACACATTCATATGTATACACAATAGGAAATTGCACCATTACATATTGGCGACACATGTGTAGAAGAGAATAAGGGAAAAGACACCAGTAAGGACAGACAAAGACAGTTAGATGCACCAGTGTTTCACGCTTGTGTACGTATTAGAAACGTATGAAGTAAAACGTTACCTGCGCGTTAACAGAAACTGGAATGTGGAGGTGGAGAGACACCGCCCATCACCAAACGAATTTGAGTCGGACTCAGTACTTTTTCGCAGCAATGAGGGTGTACATCGACTTAGCTGTATGAAACGAAATTCTTACGTAATTCTGACTTAAAATTATCCCATACACTTAGAGGAAGTGTACGAACATAATTGTATTTATTTTCAAATTTTTGTATTCCTTAACTAACCGGTCTTCAAGAAAATAAAATTGTAGTTCTATAAAAAATAAAAAGATATAAATATAAATCAACCCGGTTATAAGACGAAAGAAAGAAAAAATGCCTATTGAATAATTGGTTCAAAATGTCGCCCCTTTGTTCTTTGCAAAACCCTGGTCTATCGTAAAACTCAGTTCTTACGCGTTCTAACATTTCTTAAGCGTAATAATTCTGTACAATTCTGTCCAATTGTACAGAACTTGTACAATTCTGGCCCGTAAATAATTTAAATTTCGTGGTCTTTCATGTTCATGTCCGTAAACAGTTTGTTTTATTTGTTAAATATTTGTTTGCATTTAAGGAACCGTTTATAAAAAATGGCCCAACGATGGAATCGCCTAAAATACCAACTGCGTACGCAAGGAATACTCAAGTGCTTTTTTTTCGTAGACCAATAACGATGTAATAATTCAATTCACACGTGCGGATTATAATTTATGGGCGGGGCGTCCCGCCTACATATTTTATTGCTACCCTATCACGAAAGACAGAGAATAACGCCCATATAGTTTTAAAATGACATGTCAGTCTGGCAACTATGGATATAATATTTCTCTGTCAGTTCCTCTATCTGTCAGAGTTTATTCTTTTCTTATTTATTAATGCTCGGCTTTGAAATCTTGCACTTTCCTAACCGGCATGTATATGTATGTAATACTCTCAAGTATATAAATCCGGCCTTGGGTATTTCAAAGTAAGATACGTACAATAGATAAAACTTTCACTAGGGCCAACCGCTCTCGTATACCTACAGCGCGCTAAAAACAGCGTACTCGAAAAATTACGAAAAAAAATATATAAATAGTACGAATTTCGCTCTGAAACTTTGACGAGCGTATTCTACGGAAAATTTCCTAACTTTTTAGAGAAAAAAAAAAACGATTTTTTTGATCACGTAATTTTATTTACCCCCTTAAGCATTTTATTGAAATTTTCACATAAGTTGTATTTCGGTATAACAAAGAAAATACCTATTAAGATTTAAATAAAAAATTAACACTTAAAATTTAACACTTAAAAATATTCATTAGATGAGTTGCACTACTATGATTGATTTTGCACTCATTTGCTCGGTGAGTGACACTCTAATTCATCTGAATCAATTGATAATGCCGTCTTGGGCTATGTCATTCCAAGCGTCTTGTATGTGAAGCCAAAGATCGTTGATATTGCCTGGGGGTGGGGTATGTGACCCAATCTAATACCGATCATATTCCAGATATGTTTGATCGGTGAGCACATTTACATGAGCTTGTTCCAGAAACTATGTTGCGACTTGCCGTGTGAGTGTATTATCTTGTTAAAAAATTATTTCGATCAACCCCCGAAGATATGACATCGCAGCAGATTCTAAAACATGGACTATGTCATTGGCTGCACTCAAATTGTCCCGAAGGAAAACTAAACCTACTCCAAAACGTATTGCACAACAAATCACCACTCCACATGTAAGGGCAGTATGGCTCTCAATAACTAGTTGCAAATTCCTCCGTTCCCAACGGAAACGTCTCACCCTTCTGTGTCCATCATGAGGCCACAAACAGAATTGGGACTCGTCCCTAAAGACCACATAATTATATTTCTGTATACCTAGTGCTTTCGGTCATTACACCGAAGTGGAAGGGGATAGAAAGTCCATAGGAGTAATCATTGATATACGGATACCATAAACATTCTTCGTTCTAAAGATTCCCTCCAAGAATTTCCTACAGCTTGTATTGTGGAAGAACTGAGGAAGAACATCAGCATTCTTAGCTGACGTTCTTCACGAACTGTAGTCCCTCTAGGACGTTCTGATCATTGGCGACGCCCATAAACACCTTCTTCAGACCACTTGACCCAACATCATAAAAGAGTTGCCACGTTACGGCCCTCGCGGTTGGCAATTTCCCTAAGATAAAAACCGCCTTCCCTCGTACCAAGAATCTGCTGACATTTAAAATCACTTAATTGACAATCATTTTGAATTTGTCATTATAGGAATCGTATATAATGACTGACAAGAATTTATTTATTTTTAACAAAAACTGGTTCAAAACACGCACTTTTTACATGAAAATCACAATAAATACCAAGATAACGTTGAATTTTTTTGTTGAACTCTTTTCTTTGTTACATTGACTTACATCGTGTGTGAAAATTTCAAATAAATTGATCAACTAATACTTCGTGTTTCGGTTTTTATTTAAATTAATGTATAATTGAGTTGAAATTCGACAAAGTCGACAACTGCCAAATGTGAGAAATGTTCCTTGTTCATCGTCGTCCGCCATCAGAAGCCACATGTCCATCTTACTTATATTTTTCTTGCTTCATATGTGTTTAACGATTTTACGGTTAGAGAAGACTTTGAGAAGGACATATGGCTGTTGCTGACTTTGTCAGACCTACAATGTATAGATGCGTCTAGTTCCATTAAAACCCACTAAACGGCGACACTGCAAATGTAACTCCTCTGGTCATGACACAGTCAACATGCTCGTACTTCGTCATTTGCCATCAGTATGTCACACTGACGAGATCTAATGAAACCTAAATTCGGATATGTGGCTTTGGGTGATGGATGACAATAACGAGGAGTCTCTCTTCATAATTCATATATCGAACCATCCAAAAAAAAGTAATCAAAGTTGGCCCAGTACAAAAAGATGTATTTCTAATCTTTCTTAAATTTATAACCTTACTTAATTGTCAAAGCTATTGCATTATATGACAGCCATTATTTATTTTACAATTGTGACAGTCACTTGTCAAAAGTTTCACATAACCGAAATGCTTCGACATGACCGGTATTTCTCTCTCTCTCGTTCATAGCCAACTTTGATGAGGTTTCTTGACATCGGTGTAAGTTTGTATCCAGCTATCGACGAATACACATTCTACGCATATCGTTGACCTACAAGGGTGGCTACAGCTGACAACTTTGCTGTTATATTGAAAGTGGACGTTGCGAAAGTTATGAATCATGAAGAAGAAATAATTGTTATTGAGTGTTTGTGCTAATAGACCTTGAGTCACAAGATAGCTATTTTTGTTTTGTATATACATATTTAAAAACATCGTAATTAAACACTGGTTAGTGTCCAATAATGAAACGCAGATAAGTTAAAGTTTTTTGTGGGAAGTGCTAAGATTTGGTCGAATACCATATGTTCAAGATAATTTGAAGATAATCCGAAGACCATTTGATACAAATTTAATAAAATTTAACGATGTCACTCATCCAACTATTTATTTTAACTATGTAAAATTATGCGATATAAAGCAGTCATAATTTAGTTAACAAAATAAAAGCATTTAAAAATATTTACCTATAAAACCATGTGGTTTCACCGTATTTGCAATACTTCGTTTACAGAAGCAATGACTCATGTGTTACGTCAGTGACCAGTGACCGTTACGAAACATTCGCAGACTATCAATCAATAATCATTAAGTAGCTCACAAAATAACCTGCATGCGTTCAACCGTAAATATTGCAGTACAATTGCCATAAAGTGATTGCCTCTTTCCATCGTTCGTTGCCATTTAATAAATGCGATTACGTAGCCGACTGAAGAGGCAGTTTTTGTCTAATCCCATTGGCGACAATATTGGATGAAGTTTGTCACGGCATTCAATCAAGTTACTTAACCGTGAGTGACCGTTCTCTATACACAACACAGCAGCTAATGAAATAGATTTTTTCCCTTTGGCCAAACTGACACTCAGGTTAATGAAAAATTCCAGTTGATAAATGCAATTTCATTTTATCAATATAGCTGTATCGTGGAGCTAATTAACAAAGGAGCGTATACTGTGTGGTATGTTATCTCAGTACATACTGAATATATATATATATTAATATATAATTACTAAAACATATAATTACTAAATATTCTGATTTAATTCCGTGTTTTTTAACCTATTTTAAATATTTGGTTTTTGAAACACAATATGGGGATATTGAAGACTTATATAATTATGGTCACCGTAATACAAGGTGTAGCTATTAAATAACCGAACTGCTGTCATAACACGTTTTATTCGTTACCAATTAATTACGAGTAGCAACTTTTTCGCCGTCAATGTACTCCCCTTGGCGATCTCTACACCGCTCCATACGATTTTTCCATTGTTGAAAGCAGTCCGCTTCTGTCAGATGGTTCAGAACCTCCGTCCCTTTTGCTTTAACCGCTTCCACACTTTTGAATCTTGTCTCCTTCAGCGCCGATTTGACCTTACGAAATAAAAAATTCAATGGGGGTGGGGTACAAGTCGGGGAGTATGGTGGATGTTCCATCACAGTAATACCGTATTTTGCAAAAAACGCCTTCACAGACAAAGCAGAATGGGCTGGTGCATTGTCTGGGTGAATCTTCCATGATTTGGTCTTCCATAAATCGGGTCTCCGTCTTATCACACGCTCACGAAGGGCCGTCAGGACCTCGATGTAATAATGTTGATTTATCGTCTGACCCTCAGGGACCCAGTGAACGTAAATAATGTATCGAATGTCAAAAAAGACGATCATCATCGGTTTGAATTTGGATTGGCTCATCCTATCAAGTAATCACCGTATCTAACAAGTCTGGATCAGTATCAATGTTGTTTAGAATGTCAGCGCAAATGTTCATTCTTGATTCCTTTTACTCGGGAATGACGAGTTTTGGCATAATTTTTGCGCAAACTTTGTGCACGTTGAACGATTCATGCCAAATCTGGCAAACACATTCTTTGTCGATTCCTGTTAATTCAGAGAGCCCTCGAATGCTTAGACGACGATCTTCACGGATGAGTTTACCAGTTTTTTCAATGTTTTCGTTCGTTTTTGACGTTGAGGGCCATACGGGGCGCGGATCGTCCTCGGTCGTTTTACGTCCCTCTTTAAACCGTTTAAACCATTCAAAAACTGGTGTGCGGGATAAGCATTCATTCCCGTACACTTCTTTTAACATTGCATAAGAATCTGTAAAAGTTTTCCCCAGTTTAAAAAGAAACTTGAGATTAACCCGTTGCACCATCTGAACACTTAACATTTCTTAACGTCACTAGCGCCTAGACAAATTCAAACGACTGCTACTGTAAAATCGAGCGACCCACTGACTTTCCAGCGAGCTCAGGGTGGGGAAGACATGGTTCGGTTATTAGCTGCGGCGATAGCTCATTGGGTAAAGCGCCAGGTGAGAAGCTGGTGATTACGCCTAGAGCTATTATCCGCCCGGGTTCGAATCCCCCTGTGGCAATTGACACCTGTCACAGGGGTTGGTTGTGTGTCCTACGTCATTTCCATGTCTATTCTACCTCTGCACAATCGTAATGACTCTTAGAGGGAGAATGTCAATTTCTGTGGCGTGATTTATTATTTATTATTATTTAATAGCCACACAGTTTATTAAAACAAGAAGTCAACTGTATGTATAAATATTATGGTTTACTTTGTTTTTGTTTTTTTATGAACGTTGACTCTTTTGTTACATTTTTTTCTATCTTTGCATTTTACTATTTACTGTTTACTGATAATTAAAAACTATTTACTGTTTTTTTAATTTTAATAAGGCTACAATAAAAAATAATCTTATTAAACCAAAGGTATAGTACACCAAGAATAACTTTGCTCTCGAATTGCGCCCAACGAACTTAGTATGATATAGAACGACCATACCAGAGAGATATTTGAGATACTCACTAACAAAACAATAATAGACTGTACTCGAAAGTTCACTGCTGCAACTTCAAAAGAAATTAACACAATTTCAGGCTTCATCTATGGTGGCCAGGGGCAAAGCCAGTTTTAGTGCATTGTATTTCAGATAACTTGATAATTATGTCGTGATACCTTGGTTCCAATTCAAAGTCAAGAGAGACTAATAATATGCAATACTGTTTGTGGAATCAATTAAAAATTGCTGAATCTGAAAGTAGTAATTTCTTGATGATTGATTTTTTTTTATTTTCTGCTTCTGCGAGTTACAATCGTCTAAGATAAAAATAATAACGAGCAAAAGATAATATACAAAGCATAATGTGCAAAAAATATTATAGTAACCAAAAGAAAAGCCAAGAAAAATTTAAAAGTAATGAACAGTTCCTTTGCAAATGAAATTGCTTTTGAGATGTGGAAGTTTTTGTTCTACTAACAATTCTGTTTATCATTCGTTTCCTTTGTAACCGCTCGGAATAATTATTTCACTTCATAGTTTCCATATTTTCATAGCTTGCTCGGACAAGAATTCGCTCCTTTGTGCCATAAACATGACCCAAGGTAACTTTCAATTGAATCAACAGTAAAGCATACCGCATTTGGGATCTCATTCTCAATAAATGTCCACATATGAGAAACATGTATAAAATATAATTTTTTTATTTCAGTAGCAATAAATATAATATCAGCTTTCTACCCAATGATATTTAAATTTTAACAAGTGAGCATTAATTGTACTATTCGATTTTTGCAAATCAATCGAACGAACTGAAAGAAAAAAAATAATTCATTCAACATCACAAAGAAAACGTCTTTCAATGGAAAATTTAGATTGTTTTACTACCCGTAATGTGCCCCAGAAATATTATAGTAATAACAACATGAATTAAATATATTCAATGAACGATGAGGCGATTCTGCGATAATTCTCCGTTTATTCACCATCACAAATCATAGATACGGTCAGAATATAACCCACGCTCGTTCTTTACCATTCCCCATCAGGTATAACACACTAATGAGATCTGATAAGATCAAAATTCGGATCTGCGACTTCTGATGGTGAATAATGGGCATGTGTATATGTATGTAAATAATACTGAATGGGCAATTATTCTCACCACACTATTCAAAATGGTATTAGTTGCCTCGCTGTCATTTATAACTATAATTAATTTCGATTTTTTTTTTTATTTTAGATTTACAACTACCCTACTGAATGCGAAAGCGCTTCACTGAAGAGGTATAGAAAACGGAGAACTGTGTGTAGCTGATTCTCAAAGATTAAGTCGTGGACAAATCGGATTTTGGTAAGTGTTTTACATTTATTTACTTGTGATTCTCACACAAGATAAAACACAAAATAGAAATTTGCATTATTGTGTTGTTGCACTAGACACAATGCACATATATGCTTTTCATGTATATCTAGCGTGGCATATAGCCTGAGAAATAGTTGTTTGTAAATAATATCTATATATTTTATGCTTATTGTATAAACAAATTCATGATTGTATAAAGTAACTAATTTATAAGATTATTTTTTTTATATATGTCAAAATTCGTGAAAGATGACAGTCAAAACTGACTATAGGCGTTTGTTTAAATTATGTTCGAATTACTATAGTATAAACGTAGTAGAACCTTCCCACAAAATCGTTTTGCGATAAAAAAAAATTCTACAAGATATTAACAAATTAAGTTTTTCACACTTTTATTTTGATAAATTAATTACATCAAAAGTACTCATCCGATTCTAATGAAACTAGTCTTGTTTTTTTCGTATAGGTCTTTTACGGCTGACTTACTAATTTAGGCTTTCGTTAACAATTTAAGCAAAATAAGATAACCTGTGCACAACACAACAAATAAAATGTCGGTTCTAACTATTTTTGTTGTTCAAATTTTGATGGCTTACTTACTTTACCCTAGTAGACTCTTGCTGTTTTGCACCTGTCGAGTTCTATTTACTCAGTTGTTGGTTAAAATGCATCACGTGTTATCATCTACCTATCATAGCCTACGTGTTAACCACCATACGAGGTGGTGCCAGGTCTGCAACATTGCGGAGATAGGTAAGGTAGGATAAGTTTGAACTAGCTAGTTATTTGTTTGTTCTTTATGACTATTTCCGTAAACCGGTTACGTTTTAAAAATGAGTGAAATTAATTTTGAGCAACGGTGTGCTATCAGGTTTTGATTCAGACTTGGACACAGCGCAACGGATACTTTTGCAAAACTTCAACACGCCTACGGAGACAGCGTTTTTTCAAGAGCCCAGGTTTTTCGGAGGTTTAAGGCATTCTCAGAATGAAGGTTCCAGAACAGATGAAAATGTCAATCGAATACGGGATCTTGTGCGTTCATTTGTCGGTTGACAACAAGAATGATCGGGGAAGAGTTAAATTTGATTCACACCACTGGTCACCAGATTTTGACTGACCAATTGGGGATGAGAAAAATCTACGCAAAAATGGCTCCAAAAAACCTTTCGCAGGAACAAAAGGTCATCAGGTGTCTTGATTTTTTGTAGTCGATTGAAAATGATCCCTATTTCATGGAACGTGTCATTACTGGTGATTAGACTTGGGTGTTTTGAGTACGACCCGGAAACCACAGCATCGAATGGCACACTTCAAGTTCTCCAAGACCCAAAAAAAGGAAGATTGAGCTAGTCGAAGATCAACTGCACGCTAATTTTCTTTTTTGATTGCCAGGGAATTGTCCACAAAGAGTTTGTGACTCCAGGCCAAACGATAAATCAAAATTTTTACAGAGGGGTTCTTGAAAAACTTCGAAAAAGGGTCATGCGTGTGAGACCAAACATCAAGAACAACTGGATGTTGCATCACGACAATACGTCTTGTCACATAACCATTTCAGTAAACGAGTTTTTAGCCAGTAAAAACATTCCTGTGGCTCCTCAGGCTCCTTATTCGCCTGATTTGAATCCTTGTGACTTTTTTCTCCCCCGAGCTTGAAAAATCACCTCAAGGAACGTTATTTTGCGACCATAGAAAACATTCAAACGGCTATAACCGACCAGCTGAAGGCTTTCCGGTATATGAGTTCCAGCATTACTATGAGGAATGGAAGAACCGCCTCCAACACTGTGTGGCTTCCCAAGCAAGTTATTTTGAAGGGGACAATACTGAATTGTAATGCTATTAGAATAAAAACAAATTGTAAAAAACAGTCTCATTACTTAATTTACATACGTCGTATTTCCATAAGTTAGCTTAGTAACACCAGCGCCAATCATTATATTTCCGAAAGTATTCGGAAAACACGGCTTTTGCTTTACTTTTATAACTTTTTCATTCGTTTCCGAATAATTCTTCCACTGCATATGTATTTTACATATTTCCATAGCTTCCGTATTTTCGTAGCCTGCTCGAACTAGAAGATCCTTCTTCTCACCGTAAATATGGGTGAACGTAGCGCGCAACTGGGTCAAAAGTACATCGTACCGCAGGAATTTGTGTGGTGTAACTCCCGGGGCGTCGCGGCGCTTTTCATTGTCGAGCCGGGGCAACAACTCGTCTAGCGTGAACGCCCGCGGCACAGTCGGCGCTTTGAAATACCGAGCGGGCGCCACCTCGAAGCTACGGAGTCACACTCGGAATTAGCGCAATTAGTCGCGTGCCGCTGATTTCGCCTCAGCAGTGGCCTGCGACTTCCGCAAGTTGTTGTCTTGGCGTTGTTTCGGGAGGAACTTTGCGTATAAAGTTATTTAGGACGCGGGTTGTGATTTTTTAGTTGGCCGCAATGTATTCCAGAAACCCCTGAAAGTGCCCGTCATATACAGGGTGTTGGGTGTTCTTTCTTCCAATATATATCCAGGGTCTGCCAAGTCACAGCTTGATCAGTGGCAATTTTGTTTGGTTGAGTTGAATAAACACTTCTTATTTTAGTAACAATTTTTATTTTTTTCATCTCACTAATTATCACATACATAACTTAAATTACAAAATGAAAAACTCAAATTTGCGAATGCGAGTATGTTTTTCATTGACAGCTCGAACTATTTTTTTTTTGTTGCTATGTTACGGCGCGCGCGCGGCGGCTGACCTTAAAAGTCAGTTTTTCGACGAGAATAGAGATAGGATTTTTTACTATGGTTGAGCGAAATCTCAACACAGGGTGAGTCAGAAATAGTGGGCCAAGACTAAACTGGATATACTAGACACGAAAATATTATGATTGTGCTCAACATGCCTTATATCAATACCGCTTGTTTAAGAGATACAACGTGTTCGAAATTTCTCAATAATTGAGAAAGTTTTTTATAGTATAAATCTGAAAATTGGTAGTGTTATCTTATTTGGTGTGACAATTATGAATTTTAAACTTATTTTGACGTTGCTCCTATAGGGCACTCGTTTTACCGTATTATTTAGGTAAATTAAAACATATTTTTTTATCTGTTGAGCCATGCCTAGGACAAGTCGAGAATCTAAACGCTCAGTTCTACAGAGAAAAGGTAATCCTGTTTAGCTCGTCTAAATCTTTAGGTTTTTTAAGTTATTTGAATTTTGCTATGATTTATTTATTCTTAAAAGATGAAAATGTACGGAGAAACACTAAAAGCAACAGTAAATAGCAAGTAATAGTGATGGATGGCCTGCTTCAATACATTTTAAAATACACATTCTTAAATGTCTCCCTAAACAAAATTTCTCTGTTATTTTTTAAACATATTCGCGGCATCTTGTATTCTCTGCCGCAACTCCTGAAGAGAATTAACTTCTTCCTGATAAACTAAATCCTGATCAGAGAAGTCTAGAGGTCTGGACTTCTCTGGACGTCTCGGTGGCCAAACAAATTCACTTCCATGGTCAATCCACCGATGAGGAATATGCTCGTCGTGGATAAAATGGACAATGAATTAATTAAAATAAAAAACGAGTAACAAATATTACGCATACAATACGAAAATTCCCTAGTCTTCTGGTTGCCAAAACAGGCCTAATAGGCGCAGTAACACAAACTTGGAAGTAGGCCTAAGGGCACGAACGGAGCATCTATCTACTAATGTGCGTTGTAATGACAGTATATTAGCGGTTATTATTGATTATATTACTATTCTACGTACGCTAAAGGAATATCGGACATCCTTGTAGGATCGAATACAGCGGTAGAAGGGATAACTACAGGGTGTTTTCTGTGGATTCCCCTTTGGTATATATACCTCAGGTTCACAGTAAGCGAAATGAGTGAGTAGCCCCCTTCAGTATTGCAGCTTAAAGTATAAGCTTAAAGCAGTGTATTTAACTGTGTGAAAGCTTTTCCCTACCTTTGTCGTGGTGTGTGGCCTATATGTAGTGTTATTTGGTAAAACTTGCCGAGACTCAATATTCTCCAAAAATCCACAATAAAAGTGCGTCCTTAAGTACAAATAAGGGCTATTGAGCTTGATCAAAGCAAACAAAAAGAAGAAAAGAATCCGCAAAGCGCAGTTGCGTATGTCCAAGACACAACAATATATTCTCTTTTCGTTACCAGAGAGGAAATAACCTTTCTACCAGCTCCCAAATTATTTAGGGAATTTTAATTAATTAATTGTCATGGGCATGCCAGTTCTACCAATTCTAAAAATTGTAAATTTGATCCTACTACTAGAAAGAGAAAGGTATATTGTTGTTTATCCCACTGAAATATAGGAAAAGGTGCTATAGGAAAAGAACACTGATGATCTGTGGCACGAAAATAAAATACACATTATTTCTGTTATTTTCACTTCTATCTTGCTTCTATGTTTGTGAGGTTATTGAGAATATCAGTTTAATACCGTAATAAACATCCCTACACTAAAATGTTTCCACCTCCATGTTTAATCGCCTAACTAATATTATTTTAGTTTTTGGTCCACGCGGTCGTCTAACATATCCTATACAGCCCCTATCGAACACATTAAACTTTTATACGTCACTGAGTAGAATGTTTTCCACTTTTCTATACCAAAGTTTTTTGGCTGGTCTTCTGCTATAAAATACTTTCTCAACTAAAGGTCTTTGTACCGTACGGACAATAATATTGCTGCCTATTTCTGATTCTGAAAATTTGCGATGTCACTGACTAGAGCGCTTTTTTGCCTTTACGAACAATTAACACGTCCTCTCGTGTTATGGACAACCTGAGCCTGGTGCAGTTTCTATCGTATCTCTATTACGATAACGTGAAATTAATCGTGATATTATCGCCTTATTAATGCGCATTTGTTTACCAATATCACTTTGTTTACTCGTTAACCAAGGGAATTCAAGCTGGACAGACAAAACTCTGGTCACCCACCCTGTTTTGTTTAAATGTAAGCTGACCCCCTCCCGACTGTCAGTCAAAAACGTGCACTTTGCTCCAACAGATGAGTCGTGGGCTGTGCAACGAAAACCATTTTACGCGTCGACAGATTTGTGAATTTAGGTTATTACGTATAATCTTTACTCACCCGGAACTTTTAATGTTATAAAGTAAGTGTTTATATTTTTATATTTATAATCAATAATATGTATTAATTAGAAATATTCAAATGTTATTTTAGCACTCTTTAAAACAATTTATTTGTTAAATTGGAGGGCGTCTATCCCACGCAAAAAGGATAGATGCCCCAGTTTTTTGTGAGTATAGATGCCCTAAGAGGCTTCTAAGGTCATCTATCCCACATTGTATGTTTTTATTTGATTTATTTTCGCTTTTACTTATTATTAATTACTGCATTAAACGCCCGGTTTTAGACGTCAATAATGAAAAACGGCTCGTCGCACACGTTCAAAAATTAGAGGCAGCAGGATTTCACGAGATATGATACGAAGATCAGCGTTTGAATTCACTGAAAAACTTGGTATTGAACATAACTTTGACAAAGAAACTCGCAAAGCAGGACGTCATTGGAAGTCTTTTATGGAACGTCATCCAGAACTTAGCGTTCGTCAAGCTGAAGCTAACGTTGATTTAAGTTAAGAAAATCAAAGTATTTTTTCATTAATTCCTAAGGGCAACTATCCCACAGGTCGAAATCTCACTGAGGCATCTAACCCACACAGTAGGCATCTATCCTCATTTATAATGTGTTTTTATTTCGTTTATAAATAAATAAATAAAACAAAAAGTATTAAACTATATTAATTATTGTCTTCATTGATAATTACACTAATCTTCACAAAAGTTTCAGATTATTAAATGCTCATCTTCCGTATGTAAATCGCCCATTTGAAAAAGTGGGGCAACTATCCCACGTTTACCCTAACGCATAAATTAATTTTCAGCCATGTTTTCATGCAAAATCCGAAAACAAGTCAATGTTTAATTTAAATTGTTAGGAACTGCAGAATTGTGTATCTACCATATTGTAAACAATAATCCAACTACTTTAAGAAAACTAATGGACTTTGTCAAAATTCGACAAAGTATTATTAATAATAATAATTAGGTTGGATTCTAAGAATCCATCCACTCAGCAACCTTGAATTCGAATGTGAGCCAGATGATTTAACGTTAATTTTTTACAATGTAAACAATTAATGTAAGATGAATAGCCTCCTTTTCATTTTCTAAAACATTTCATTTTCGTTTCTTTAATGGCAACATTAGTTCCTCCATAATTTCTCAAATGCAGGTTGCGTCATCCTAAAACTGTTTTTGTTACGCGCTTTATACATTTCATAGTCAATTATATTTATACAGGGTGTGATACCAAAACCTTTCGTTTGATGTACATACATATCTAGAAAACTAAATCTTCCAGTTTAGAGATTACTTATTCTTAATGAATCACCCTGTATATATGTTAGTGTAAATTAATAAAATAACAGATCTGCTCCTCCTATTACAACGATCATTAAATATCAAATGTTTATTTTACATTCAATATCAGTTCATAAAATACGCAGGCAAATTTTCACTAAACGGTGTACTGGCGGGAAGTTTTTTATTCAACGTGCTCATAAGCGCCATGCATCTCGGATATCGTTTTGCCATTTCAGCGATTCAGCAAATCTCGGGCATCCGACGGTGGCCTTGGACCCCTTGAACAGCTCATCAACTCTCAAATTTGTGAATGACTACACACACATGTAACCCAAACATAAACATATACACACGGCAAGGTCGTCACGCGACCATGTCGAGGTCGCATGTCGAGGTCGCATGTCGCTGGCGTTAATATTTCGCGAGACAGCTCTCATTAACACGCGCCCAGAAGTATTTTCAATACTAAAATACAAGATGTTATGTAAACACATGAGGGAAGATAGTGGCTTAAAACATCGTGGGATTGACTTCTAATTCATAATTTTATTAGGTAGGATAATTGGTTCGGTTATGGGCATGGTTCGGTTGTGGACACCCGTGCGTAACTTTTGACAGAAAGCAGGTTGGGTTTTTATGACAAATTTCATTTGTGTATTATGGGAGCACGTTCTTTTTGTGCCGAACACCGAAGCTAACAGACGCATCTGCTTTGTGCTGTGAACAAATTTATTTTTCTGTGCTGGAAAAAAATCACACCAATTTTTTTAAACATTTTCAATAGTGTTATCGAAGTGAATCAATCGAGAAGGTTAGTGCAATGCATATATATTCAGTAAATTTATTATACGTTGTGATTCAATATCGATTGCAATCAATATGTTTACACCAAATTTTTTTTCACCACTTCTCATGATGGCTGCGAAATCCGGTTGTGGGCACCGAAATTAGTTCGGTTGTGGGCACCCGTTATTATTTTTTTTTGGTAGTTTTCTAGTATATTTCCCGTAACTAAAGTGATTTAAAAAAAAAGTGTTCCATCAACTCCAGAGCCATCTACTTCGATTCCTCACGCCTCGTCAGTGAGCAGTCTTTTCCGAACGTTCTTTCCGGTTTGAAGAAGAAAGCATCTGAGGGGGATGGTATGAAAGTGGCCAAGGTAGACAAGGAAGCGACACCAGCTAAGCGCGCCAATCCAACTCCTGCCAAGCGCGCCAAGACAAAAGAGTCTCTGCCATCTGACGATGATGTGGATTTCTGCCTGATTTGTTCAGTCAAGCCGAAATTTTATTGAATTCATTGTAGTATTTGTCGAAAAGAATTTGTGTAAATAAACTTAACATTTCGACAACGGAACATTTTGAATCCTCTATTAGGTTTTACTTATTTGTTACTGGAGGGGAATTGGAATCTTCAGCGTAGACACAAATTCACACTTGAACACATTTCCACTTAACACCGAAACACTTTTTTACACTCAACGCGCGTTTCGCCAACCATGTTAACATCATGGAAAACTTGCCCACCCTTTTAATTATAAAACGTCCAAGGATGCCAATAGTAACTGTGTGAAGTCCAAAATTCAAAACAAGACCTTTATTTGACTATATAAGATGTCAACTTAGTTGGCGAAACGCGCGTCGAGAAAGTATAGTAGTTCGGTGTTTCGTGGAAAACGTCCAGTTTTTTGTTTCTACGCCGAAGGTTCCAGTCCAAGATAAATTGTCTGTCTGTGTCGCACACTCACACCGTCACTTACACGAATTTCACGTTTCTCTGTAGCAACGTGCTACAAAACTGTACACGCGATGGACGCTGTACCGACATTTTCACGAACTTATTTCGTACATACGAATGATGCATCGACCAACGCAGTTTAACTAATTCTAACAAGAACTATAAATACGTTCGCGTTGGAGACGTAAATTTTAGCACGGCCGTAACTTGGTAAGAGTGGAGCGCACAACACATCAGACGAAATATAACCCATATTCCGGAATATATTGGCGTTATTTGATTGAACTACGATTGTACTACTAGGGACAGAATCAAACGTTAGTTGGTGCAACTGTGAACTTATTTTGGTCGCTATTTTGCCAGATAGACTAAATATGTGTCGAAAGTTAAGTTGCATAAAGCTTTAGCATTCGTACCATACGAGTATGTCACAAAACTATGGCTACGTCACGGGAATATCACTACATACTCCCAATCCCAGAGGAATTGGGATACCAGATATACAGGTATATACATATATTGGGCCACATACATATGTATACACAGGAGTTGACGAAGTACATTATTAACACGTTGACTGCGGGGCTGAAAATTCGTACGTTGGCGTTGACTGCGGTACATATCGCCGGGGGTGCGGTAAATGCGGTAAACTATGTGCGGTAAACTACATATCCTCGGAGATATGTAGTGCATGTTTACTTTAAAGCCATATTTGTAAGATGGGTTGAAGAACTTCATGATTGTTAAGCAGGAATCTTTTAGAGGACATCAAAATTGATATTGGATTCACGTCGTACATATCTCCGGGGACTAGAACCGCACACTGATGTGTTAAAATATTTAACAATAAAATGCAAGTTTCACATTGAAATTTATATTGAAAAGAAAATATTATTGTATAGAAAGTAAAATGAAATCAAATAAGCAATATATAGAAGCTAAACTAAAATATTTTAATCATGTTTTTCATTGAAACACTGAAGGCAATATCCCGGCTTGTTTGGACATTCGTCACAATATCTTATTATACGTTGGACTTCTTGTGTGCCTGGCTTTTATGGCTGTTGTCCAATGGTGAAGTTATTTCTTCCGGGTTTTGCCGCGGTCGTCTAAATTGACTTGACGTTTCGCTGATCATGCTGTCAGCTTCTTCAGAAGGTTTCTAAAGTCTTTAGAAACATGGTTTTACATGGTACATGGTTTTCTCTTTTTCTCATATCCGGGGTATATGTATAAAACTTAATGCTGTAATTAAGTCTAGTAACCATAAGAATCCGAACTCTATTTGTAGCATTAAAATCAGTTGAAAAATAACGTTTTCACGGCTAATACACTTTGACATAATCGCTCCCGTCTTCCATAGCAAAACTACTACATATCGCCGGAGATATGTAACGCAGTCAACGTGTTAATGTGACACACATAAGAGTATTCCTATCTCGTTGAGACCGGACCTGGAAGTGAAGAAGGGCCCTAGTAGTGATATGACTTGTGAGAAATCCGATTTTTTTTTTTTTCTTTTTTGCAGCAGTCTAAATAAGGGAATTTAAATCAAATTAATTAATTACGATAACCAGCATAAATAAAGGGCTAAGAGTGACTAACGGGCCGGGCTAGTTAAGCAGTTCCGTTCCTGAGCCGGGGCTTAACTCCTTATAAATCCTTTAAGCGTCTCTATCAGCCAGGAAGTTGGCGGAGGGTTTGGGTTTTAGGTGGAATCTGAATAAAAGCAACGACTAATTAGCTTCCTCTTTCTTTTCGATTTCCATGGAAAATCCACAGGGACGAAACAAGTAGCTATAAATTGGCAGTTGCTCACTTGTGATGTCCGAGGACTACGTAATAACGTCAGCGATTTATTTTATTCCGCAGTTAGTTTAAACCCATCACGTCATACTTCTATTACGTCGTACCATCATGTTCCTGCCTTTAAGAAGTGGACTAAAATTGATTTTATTATTTATAAGGATGAATCGAGCATAATAATATAAAATAAAGAGAGAAATTGTGGCTTTCTTGTCTTAAGATACTATTCAGGGGTCAACAGAAACTCAGAGTGAATAACCCCACCCCACACCCCGCGCCTTTCAACCCCACCCCCCAATACCCCCCCCGGGTTTTTATGTACAAAGAAATCCACGTATCTCGTGAGTTTGTGAGCCTCAAATGCAATAACCCCATAGCTCTGGAGGCCTGATAGTCAGAATCCTTAGATAATCGATAACCCCACAAACGACATATCTTGAAGGTTTCTTTCTTAGCAGACAACCTCAAACACAATAACCACACACCCTGAGAATATGTGAGAAAAGATTCTCAAATCTAATGAACCTCAATCCCATTCTACCAGGACACAAGTAGTAGATTTCTGTAAACATAGATCTATTTGAAAAACACTGTGAACGTTTGTATTGATAATATGGAGATCAAAAAAAGATCAAAGTCGAGAAAAAAGACATATTTCTATTCTTGATGAATTTATAACTATTTTGTCAAAGTAATTTGACAGCATGTTTATTTTAAAATTGTAAGTACTTGTCAAATTGACAAACCGAAAAGCTTAACAGACCGCTATTTCCATCTCGTTCATAGCAGAGTTGATGACGTTTTTTGATGTCTCTATATTAACATTGTATTACTAGCATTAGCATGAAAAGCGTTAGTGTGGAGTTTGAAGGTAATTTACGATTTCAAAATATATACAAAACACATCTCTATAATTAAAATCACTTTATCCTCACCTTCATTTACACAGCGGATTTACCTATGTCATTTAAATTATTGTGATCCTAGGTGGATCTTGTTTTGACAAGATAATCACAAATCATACAAGAGTTCATAAACCTTGTCTAAGACTTATTTGGTATGGCATTAGAAAATGCCAAAATATTTGACTTATGCTTAAACCAACTAGATGATTGTCTATAAGGTAGACGACCGAAATAGAACATTTAATTGTCGCTTGCCCTTTGTACACACGACGTTAATGGATTTGTGTTGGCTACAATAGTAAGATATTGATGATATTAGGGTACACATGCTCATATAATCAAAGTAATGTGTTTTATATAGTTAGATATTTATACGGAATAGTTCAAAAGTATACGAAAAATATGCATAAGTAAATAAGCAAATAAAAAGTAAGAAAATATGTATTAAATCGAAAAAAAAAGAAGATATAGGTCTAATATTTTGTTTAATTCTACCAGACGCGGCCAAAATTAGCCCCCCTAACCTGTTCCATCTACAAATGAGTGGGCGGGGAGCAACTTTAAAGTTTAAAATTTGAACCCCCATTTCTTATTGTATTTTTCCTTATATTACATTACATTATATTTCAATTCCTTATAAAAAGGGAAAGGGAACAACTTTCATTCTGTGGCATTAAAAAAATATTGTTTAAAAATACAGGGTGTCCCATTATTAATGGGTCACAGCGAAATTACAGATTCTTTTGGTAAATAATACAATTTAACCAAACTTACCTTTGTGTACAAGTTATTGCTAATCAAGATAGAGGGTGTCAAAGTTATAATTTTATTTTCAGTTTCCGTAAAGAATTTATTTGAAAAAACCATTTCGTTTACAAAATTCAGTGATTGGGGGTTTCTTGACAGAAATTTTAAATTGTCAATCATTTTGATGTAGAGGGCGCTCTCTGTAGCATTCTGAATACATAAAGAATAACGTAAGTTTTTTGCGTCTTAGAATTTATATTTCTATTGAAGATTTTTCTGCCGTTTATCGACCAAAAAGGTATACTGTTTAAATCGCTCCTAATGACCGTGTTAGAGATATTTGCGTTTAACCCTTTCAGGGGCAGTGGGACATATATGTCCCACCTATTTTTTACTCGTTTTTTCTAATTTCTGACACCTTTTGCCCTATCTATAGGTACAAAAGTATTTTTTAGACTCTTGGGTACCTAATTTATGAAATGTTGGCGTAAAATTGCAATAATTAATTTATTTAAATACTTGTTATAGACAACTAACATGAAAAAATGCTGTTTTTTCATTGAAAAATCAGTTTCTCGGTAATGCATATGGTTACAGCTCTGAAAATTTTTTTACGTAGGTATTCTCCATACATATATAGGTTTATAACATTTTTTTTTTTAATTTTTCGTTGCTCAGTTTTTTAAAAAAAATCTTAAAATTGCAAAAATCTCAAAATTTTCGAGTTTTTGTTTTTTTTTCTCAATTTTTTTGTTATTTATTTATAGTTATTATAAACTTTTAAAAAATTGCTTTATAAACTCAAACATACTGTAACACTTTTTTTGCTGAAAGCGTTTATTGTTTAATTACAATTAATTAAACACGTTAGTTACACAACTATCAACTTAAAATCACACTCAAAATATCGCTACTAAATATCGCGGTCTAAATATCACCCGGTTTATCAGTTTTATCTTCACTGGACTACGTTCCAATTCAAACTGACTCCTTTGGGCTCGCTGTCGTGCTTTATACACCATTCGAATTCTCTGGAACAATCTTCTAGCTCCTTTTGAATCGTCGAAATCGTACTGCTTTCGCTCCTTCTAGTATTTTCTCGGACGTTATCTTGTTGGCCCCAATCTCGTATAGGCAACCAACAATACGCCGATGCCTTGCAGGCAGAATATGTCACAATACTTTTTATTATATACTTTAAAAAAATGTAAAAGTAGCCTAAAGCATGTGTATATTGAAACAACCATTTTGAATTTTTAAAATTTGACTTCGGATTCGGAATCAGCGACCCCAAAAACCCCAGTAGCCACTCTTATTTTTATAATAAGTGGTAAGGAAAAATATGCCCCTGAAAGGGTTAAAGTGTTCAGTGCAACAGTCTTTCTTTGATTCACAAAAAAAAGTACCGCATAACTAAAAAAACAAAACACAGACGTCCGAATGTTATAATACGTACTAAAAAAATAGATTGTAAAATTTCTATTTTTTACGTCTTAACAACCAACGAACCAACCGAATTCATCAATTCTTTAACATTTATTTTCAAGCCTACAAGTCTCCAAACTTTCTTTGTCTACTTATTTGTCAGTATCACATAATAATCGCGATAAACCTAGTGAACTACAAATTTTAGGCATACTTTATAACATAGTACTCACTACTTCATTTTACTATTTGAAATCCAAATTTTTCTTCGTCGTATTTCATAAAAATTTACACATTCATGGATTACGTGCCCTTGTTGTAGCGATATTCTCGGCTATTTTCGTTTTATCGTTGTTTCGCACCATCTACATCAATCACTGTCAACAAATAAATCTGGACGAGAAAAGAGCTGTAACAATTTTAGGATCATTTTTTTATTTTCACTCAATTACCCACTTTTATATTTGATATATTAGTAATATTAGTCAGGTCTGACCTCTGGCAACAACATAAAAATGGTGCAACATTTTCTAACCCTCCAATTATACGAATTTGTGATTAGTATAGTTGAGAAATTCACGGACCCTAACAGAATCCAATTAAGGGGAAGTAGGTAGTAGTGATGGCTGAAGTTATACTATTTTTCTAAGGAAACATGGAACTCACCTCATATTTTTGGGAGTAACTGTTAAACCTAAGTAGAATACTGTGAGTAAAGAATAACATCTTTAAAAAAAAATACTATTTCACCGGAAAATTTTGGAAACTCGTAAGCAATTTACGAAAATAATTTTCTTAATCACCCAGTAACTACAAAGTCTTTTTGGTCTTGTTATATTTTTGAAATCATTAGATCTGTTAAAGTTATGGGAATTCTAATTTATATTTCATATCATTATTAAACCTAAATTGAATCATATAATAGTAAAAATAAACATCAAATTAAACTTAAAAAAAATGTCTGCCTCACCAAAAATATTTGCAAAATATTTTTTTCTTCACCCCATGTACATAAATCACATTCTATCACCAAGTAAATAAAAAGTTTTTTTTATTCTTGTTACTTTTTCGAAATTTTTATATATCTTAAAGTTATAGGAATTCTAATTCGTATATCATCACACAGCATTTCGTTTCTGACATTTTATAATAGTTGTAAGTTATAATAAGTTTTTATACTTCACTTGATAATTATAGGAACAAAAATTCACAAACGTGCATTAAATAACTTGATTGTAACCGGCACTATACAACTCTATGATAATTAAAGTGTAAACTGTATTTTTAAAAGCATATTATATCTTGCCCCTGTATACCCAAGCCTCTGTCCGTGTGTATAATATTATCCCGAACGAAGTCTTCGCGGGAACCCGGGACTTCGTAATACACTTTTTCTGTAAGACGGTGACCTATTCCGATAGCGACCTTCTGGCGGGGTAAACAGGTCGACCGCCGCATTGAAAACAATTTTTTTGTCGCAAGTGACGAACTCTGCAATTTCTGTCTGATTTCTGCAATAATAGCACAGTCGTTACAATTTGTGAATAGACTTAAAAGATGATTGAAAATTGCAAGGATTTTACAATAGACAGATCACATATTTTATGTATTCCTGCAATCTTTGATATATATTTCGTGATCGCCGAGGGAGTAAAAGACATTTATATTCAAATATCCATCAAAAAAAATATACCTGGTACGGTTAGAAAAGAGAAATTATAGTTTTATTTGTGCATAACGTTTTGCGCATGTAGCCTTGCGTGGAACGTTGTAGACAATATTTACTTTAGACTTTTTTATTTGCAAAATATATATCTGATTTTCCATTGCCTAGTAGCCATATATTACGTAAACCATATTTACAGAAGACATATAAACGTGTCATGGGAAATATCAAAGAAGACATGTGTAATAAATTTATGTGGCTGATAGTGGACGAAACAACATATTTTGGGGTAATATGGTCGTTAATGACCCCGATGTTGATAGCTAATATACGGGTTTTACAAACAGCGGCTAGAAGTATAGAAATCGTAGTAACACGTGTATTATCTTCTGTAGATGTAAAAAATAATAATGTACTGATATTAGTGATAATAAAAAACTGTTGTTACCAACTCTGTCCAAGTGAATTATTTTGAACCTTTAACTTCAGTAGATGTGGAATGATCACTTTTCCTCTATAATACATGCCAAATCGCTCACGTTTGACGAGAATAAATGTAGCAATACTACTGGTCGTCGCAACGTACACTCAAGCAATTAAAACAGTCGGTGTTTCTGAATGACACAAGCAATAGGTATATACATGCATTATTGACACATTTTTACTCCTTTTTTTTGGATCACTCATATGTTATTTTTCGTTAATAACATGACGAATTCGAGTCAGCCCTGCGTTACAGCACACGTTCGGAACACTAGTAATTACTTTGATATTGATATTTGATACAATAATCGTGGTGAACCCACTCATTATTTATTAATTTATTTCCATAAATAAGTAAAAATAAAGGTTTTTTTTGCAGTCAGGTTACAAAGCAAATCAATGAAATCACTTTCTACTTAATGATACATGTTTTTGTTCTTCGGTATTTTATTAGTAGATCACAGAGACCTCTATTCTACTCTCTTTTTGGAGTTACTATTGGTTCAAAATCGATCAAAAATTAATAATCAAAAGTTACGGTGGTATTAAGCGCAATATTAATCCAATTTTTTTACTATGTAATTTAATCAATTTCGCAGAAACAGGGGTAGATTTATTAATTATATACTTGATTGTTACATACTGGTTTTATAGAAAATTTCACGAAGCAATTTATTTCTTGTATAATCAGCAAAAAGCTGGAAAATTAATATTGTATTAAATTTCCTTCTGATATAATATTTCACAGGCGTCCAGAGAATTTAATATGCGCTTCGAGAATAGCTTTCCTTTGCTCTCCCTGAGCCCTCGTCGTCACCTTGAAACTTGAGGGCTTGTTTAGGGACGTTATTCTGTTGAAGCTCCCTACATAAATAACTACTTTTCATGCAGTGACAGTGAAAAAAAAAAACATACATAAACAGTATTTCGGCTCCGGAATCCTGATAGTTTGGCACCAGTAAGGACTTTCGGACGATCGCGAGACAAGCGCCAATCGGAAGCGTTCGGCACTGTCCGAGACTAGTCAGAAGTAGAGGTGGGAATCGATCACGAAGAAATTCGAATATTGAAGTATTCGTATATTCGAATTCGAGTTTGACACTTTAGTATTATTCGAATAAATTCGAATACTTGAATATCCGAATACTCGAATAATCCGAATATTCGTATACTCGAATATTCGAATAATTCGAATACTCGAATATTCAAATATACCGAAATATTCAATTCGATAAAACATGATTATGTTTCTCTCTTTCTAATTTCTATAGGCATAAATAGACTTGTTTATTGTTATATTTTCAAAAATATACCTGTTTAAAAGGGTCCTTTTGAAAGACTAAACCGAGTAAGTTTGGCATCGTTGGCACCATTACTCATGTATCAAACTTTAATCGTGTTTTTCTCAAAACTTTTGTTTTAAGTCGGTAGTCAAAATTTCTCGATAACCTTTGAACCGATTTCGCCTAAACTTTGCACACTTCTTTTACATACTAAATACTCGGTTCTGAACGAAGGCTTTTTTTCAATTACAACTTATTTTTTAATTGAACAAAAAGTGCAATTTTTGACAAAAATCAGTTTTTTTGTTGCACCTTTACAAAAAATTCAAAAATGAATATTTTGTTAATTCCTTTATCCAAATCCATGATAAACTTATGTACTAAAGAAATCTTTTTGGTGTTTTAATTTCGGATGAAGCAATTATGAGTTATCCTGACTACCGCATGGAAACTTTTTTTTGAGGTGTCTCGGTTCTCACCACTACCACTGGCTTAGTTTTCAATATTTTTTTTTTTATGAAAATTTTGCAGAATATTCTCAGAATAATGCTTAATAATGCAAAAAATTTTAAAAATAATAATAAACAAGGTGCTCTGAAAAAAATCACAAAAATATGCTTTTTTTTGCATCTCAGACCCTTTTCCCCCCTTAAAAACCGCAAGTCTCTAACTCGAATAGAACTCAAATGATGCTAATCCAAAACGTGTTCCGCCAATTTTGACGAGCAGTTTAGTTTACCACACCGCTTGCAGTCCCCACCACTTGCGCTGTTAAACTATATTCACATTGACTGCCTTTTTTGCCTCCGGTAGTAGAAATGACTCATCTCATTTATTTTCGGTTGATGTTCAAATCACTGAAGTGAGTTTATTGTAGGGTTTCTGGTCGAGACTTCTCGAAGCGAAAATTCCCGGGAATTCTGACTCTACTCGAGCCGAAAAAAAAGTGTCGAGAAATCGAGAAATCGAGGAATTTATATTTTTAAGGTTAATAAGCTAGTCTGCTTTGAAGATTCTCATGTTTTTACGTATCTAATTAAAATACTGTGTAGTCAATCGCTTTATGGGTAGATTTTTTAGGTAGACTAAAAGTAAATTCTTTAGTTGATTATCATGACGTTTCTTTAGTAGATAATAATTTTTTCATTTAATTAAACGAATGTGATTAAAAGCTCTAATTATTTATAGGAAAAAATATACTGTAAGTATTTGAAAATGGTTTGTATGAAGATGCTTCTTATTTTAAGGTGATACTTAGGTAAGTCGATTGGAGCTATTGCAACTGAAGGGCAATTGCGCCGTTTGGCTATAACTTTCGTTCTATAAGGTCTCAGTAGAGGAAATATTCATTATTTCTTTAAATAAATGTCGTTATTAATGAACCTTATAGAACGAACTAAATGTTATTAAACGAAATATGTTTACTAAAAATAGTAAGAAAAAAAATTCCACTTATCGAAACTAGTAGTTTTTATATTTTTTTTAATTGTTTGAAGTCATTTGAGTCCTTTTAGTGCAAGAAAGAAATCTGTACACTATAAAATGATGATTTTAAGCCGTTTTAAGTCGTTTCTCGGACAAAAAATTGATTTTTCGCACTTTTGAGCATGACCCACCACTCAAAAAATTCTGAAAAAATTTGAGGTAGTAAAAAACAGTTAAAAACATAACATATTAAAAATCTGAGCCTGAAGCTTTTTTTGGTTAAAAGATATGGGATTTTTAAAGTTTGAATAATTTGTTTAGAGGTCATAATGACCTTGAATGAGCTTGAAAACATTTTTACATAAAATTAATCATATTTTTCTGTACTCACGAATTTTTTCAGATTTTTTCGACAGTTAAAAACCGAGAAAAAAAATAAAACTTAAAAAACAGAATTCGGTCTACCTTTCATAATTAGCCCTAAGAAACACTTTCATCATGCGAAGAAAAAAAAAAGGGGGGGGGGGCATTCCACCATACTTATGGGGGATACCCTTTAAATATTTCTCGAATATTCGAGAATTCCCGGGAATTCTTAGTCGAGAATTCTCTGGCTCCGGGAAAAAAAATAAGTCGAGAAATCAGAAACCCTAGTTTATTGCTGACAAGAGAATAACTTGCGGTTGAACACCAACGCCACCTTGGCTTATTCGAATATAATAATCGGCAGTCGTAAAGGGGCTCATAAAACGAGGCGAATGAAGGACGGCGTAATTTCGAGTTTCCACGGCTCGGACGGGTGAATGCGCTGGGGCCACGAAGCGCTGCCAGAGGAGCGTGACCTTATACGCCATTTGGCGCGTGTTTATTGCTCGGATGGCGATCCGCGACGTTTAGTGCCCCCCCTTTAAACTTTTCTGTGTAACGCTGCGTCCGGAAGCGAATGATCAGTATATCTCTGCGCGACATACTTGTGCACTTCCTTCGATAAGTAGAATAACAAGAAGTTACCTAAATGTAATAATAAAAGAACTACTTAATCCGTTATAATGTCTAAAAAGCTGTGAAACGAATTGGCACCCACTGAATAAATCGCAAAAATTTGAGAGGATCAGATCAGAGAGATGAACGATCTTCGCTCTCATGAAAAAATGTGTCTATATTTTATGAAAGATTGTTTGACATCCATCGATGTAATATACGCATAATTAACACTCTATGAACTCAGTTAATGGATTGATCGATCACCGTCACTTTGTTTTAATGTTACAAAATTTGAATATTCCTTTAACACGCCCTCTAAAACGCATTTTTTTTACATCATTTATAGTGCGTAGCTGCATATTTACATCGTCCACTCTTTCCAGTTACTACAACCATGACAATGCCTATTTTGTACTTTTTCTATTCCGCTCTTTTTAGTTTGTAAACCGACTGCGGATTTAGCGACAGAAAGCGGGCTGGTTCCGGATCAACATATGGAGTTGTTGAGCCTCTCCTTGCAAGTTCATCAGCACGTTCTATCCAGGTACGCCACTGTGATCGGAGACTCACACTAGTTTTTGGGTGTTTCCTGGAATTCCAGTACCAGTTCAGGTGTTACCTGCAAGGGCTGCCTCTGGCTATCGGTTATTATGTGTGTGTCCTATTTATGCAAGTTCTTTGGTTGTTTATCCTTGCAGATTGTAGGATAAGGTTTACCTCCGATTAAATACCCGAGGTATGTTTTCTAAGCGAGAAAGAACATCTTGTATTCCCTATCTTACTGAATATTCCTTTAATGAATTTCTCAGTCTTTGACCCTTCCTTAATTACCAAGCATGTTTAGAGCGTGATCTGTCACTCAGTGTGTTTACAGCAACTGTTAGTAATAAACGACCTCAAGTGTGCTCGGCGAATTGTACACTGGAAAAAATAGTGAAACAATATGTGTGTTTAAAATGTTGTGCCGCACACGAAATTTCGTGTGCCGATTCATTGAAAATGTTAAATAACGCCTTTGGTGATTCGTGTATGTCCAAAACACAGGCTTACGAGTGGCATAAGGAGTTAAAAGCGGGCCGTGGAATCGTCGAAAATTTGCCTCGCTCCAGTCGGCAATCGACCTCTACGACAGCCGATAACATCGACAAAATCAAAACATGAGTGCTTGAAATTCGCTACATAAGTGGTAGAGAGTTGTCAATGTCAGCTCATCGTATTTTAAGTGATATTTTGAGCATGAAACGTGTTGCTGCGAGACGTTCCGAAAGAGCTGAATGTTCTTCAAAAAGAGCATCGGCAACAGGTTGCTCTTGACATGGTTTCCAGAGCTGATAGTGATCCAAACTTCATGGAACGCTTCATAACTGGAAGCGAAACATGGGTCTATGAGTACGACATACAAACAAGTGGTCAATCATCGGAACAACGCTATGATGATGAGCCGAAACCGAAAAAACCGCGCAAAAGTCGCTCGAAAGTGAAGGTGATACTGACGTTTTTTTTTATAATTATCGAGGCGTGGTACATTCCAAATTCCTTCCGGAAGGACATATGTTTAATAAGGAGTATTATCTCGGCATTTTGAGGCGTTTGCGCCAAAGTATCCGTCAGAAACTGCTGGAATTGTGGAAGGAAAATGCTTGGATCTTGCAAGACGACAACGCGCCATGTCACCGAGCTACGGTTGTTAGTATATATAGAGAATATAAGTATATAGAATATATAGTATATATAGAATATAAGGCCAAAACCTCAATAAATACGGTCGACAAACCACCATATTTACCGGATATGGCTCCGTGAGATTTTTTTTATTTCAAAATCTAAAACTACCATTACGGGGTCGCCGCTTTGAAACGATAGAGGCCATCAAACAGAATTTGCTGAAGGAGCTGAAGGCGATACCTTCGGCGGCCTATGAGCGGTGTATGGAGGATTGGGTTAAACGTTGCCATATCTGTATTGCACTCGATGGAGCCTAGTTTGAAGGGGACAACATAAATTGTGATGAATTAATAACAATTTATGTACTTTTTTTTACAATTTCCGGGTAATTTTTGTACGTAGTAGTATGTCCTGATTTAACAGTTATGTTGATTAAGTTGTCCTGCAGTCTGAAACGTCCTGGCCTGACTGCCCTTCTTCTACAACTAGACGCGGGGGAGGGACATCTCGTATGAAAGTTATTTATGAAAGTTATTTAAGATCTCTTCGCAGCGCAACTTTATTTTTAAAAATCGGTCCAGCGATGCCGAATCGTTTTTGCTTTCGAAATTTCAATATGCAATTTTCACGATATAATTAAGTGGATACGTTCTCTAGGATGAAATCATTTTAATCCCAATTCCAATAAAAAACTGTAAATACCTACATTATGTGATAAACGAAATGTTTTTGATTTAGCAATTTTGGTAACTCATGATTTCCTAATACTTGCTCGCAAACTCATCTCTTCCGCAATGCGGATGCGACGCCACGCTTTCGGTCCAAACAAAGCTTAATCCTTAGCGGCTGTGATGTCGCGGGAATACACCCGACACCTAATTACTTCGATAAGGCAATCGGTTTTTACACGACGCGAATGCGACGAACGGAGCTGCTTGCAGAGGTGTAAAACTGCGAGTCATCCCGTCGGGCCAACGTGGCGTGATAAGAATTTCCGATTTTTATAATTTATTTTCGATGCCGTTCCCCAGCAAGCCCGAGAAAATTCGTTATTAATTCGATGGAGGCAAATTAAGACGCATAAAGATTTATAAGGGCTCGACGTTTCCGTTAGATTTTTAACCTAAAACTTCTTGTTGTCTACAGTGGGTTCTGTTTTGCATGTTGACATCCCTGAAAATGTTAGTAGGATACGGAATTTCGATTTTTTGTCTCAATTAATATTCTAAAATGTGGCTATTTCAAACTTACCATTTTATTTGTGTCACAAAAGCCTACGATGATTTTTTAACAGGATAATTTATTCAGGAAGTTGTACTAAAAAGTTAAAAAAATGTAGTACCCCCGCTGCTAGTATTTTTTTTACTTTCTTAGTTTTGCCACCCTACTAAAACGTATTTAGCGTATAGGTAAATCCAGCACTGGTTTATTTATTAAGTACATTTCTTTGGTAGTCTCATAAACTTGACTAGGACAATTAAAAGTGTAAAACCTGTATTATCTCGTTTCTTTTCTTTGTCCAATTGACATTTAATTTTAAGTTTTGATCTCAATCTTTGATCTATGTATGTATTTTAAATTCTCTAATAAGTTTAATTAACTTTCTATAATTTAAGTAAGTACCTAATAAAAACATTCGGTAAGTTTCGATAAAACTTCACACATGTGTATTTTGGTTGGTTTAAACAGGCTGGTAGTATTAATTATTTCATAAAAAATTCACAGCTTTCATACATACGAGGTTTGTAATTTAAGTAATCAGACTGATTTTTTTTTATTCGAATAGAATTACAATTCAGTATTGTCTCTTTCAAAATAACTTCCTTGGGAAGCCACACAGCTGGGGACGGTTCTTCCCTTCCCCACACCAGTGCTGGAACTCGTATATTGGAATAGCCTTCAGCTGGTCGGTTACAGCCGTTTAAATGTTTTCTATGGTCCCAAAATGACGTCCCTTGAGATGATTTCTCAATCTCGGGAAAAGAAAAAAGTTACAAAAGTCAGGCGAATAAAGTGGCTAAGGCGCCACAGGTATGTTTTTATTTTTTAAAAACGCGTTTACTGAAATGGCTGTGTGACAAGGGGCATTGTCGTGATGCAACATCTAGTTTTTCTTGATGTTTGGTTTCACACGCATGACCCTTTTTCGAAGTTTTACAAGAACCTCTATGTAAAAGTGTTGAATTACTGTTTGATCTGGAGGCACAAACTCTTTGTGGACAATTCCCTGACTATCAAAAAGCAAATCAGCATGCATTTGAGCTTCGACTTGCTTAATCTTGCTTTTTGGGTCTTGGAGAGCTTGCAGTGTGCCATTCCATGCTTTGGCGCTTGGTTTCCGGGTCGTACTCAAACACCCAAGTCTCATCACCAGTAATGACGCGTTCCATAAAATGGAGATAATTTTCAATGGATTCCAAAAAGTCAAGACACCTTTCTCTCCTGATGTCCTTTCGTTCAAGCGAAAGATTTTTTGGAACCATTTTTGTGCAGATTTTTCTCATCCCCAATTCGTTAATCGAAATCTGATGAACAGTGGTGTCGTCAACCGACGATCTGAGCGCACAAGATCCCGTATTCTATCGACATTTTCATCGGTTCTTGGAGATGAAGGCCTCCCGCTGCGTGGTTCATCTTCAATCGACTCTCTTCTTTCTGAGAATGCCTTAAACAATTGAAAAAACTAGACTCTTGAAAAAACTGAAGCAAAACCTAATAACACACAGTTTCTCAAAATTAATGTCACTGATGTTAAAAAGCACTAGAAAAAAAAAATTATTTACGAAAACAGGAACAAAGAACAAACAAATGACTAACAAAATTAAACTTGTACTGATGGTGCATAACATGTTAACCTACCGCCCTTCTACACAGCTTTCTGAAAAAAAAAAGACTCCGTCCAAAAATCATAATAGGCCAGGCTTTCGTCAAATCAGTAATATCGTAAGTTTCAAATGATTATGGAAGCCGCCGATGTGGTTGCAGTGACGTCATTAACAGGGTCGGCTTGGGGGTGGTATAAAAGTGTTTCTATACAAAATATTTTTTCGTCAAACTGGAGCATTTAGGAACGATGAAATAACGTGTAATGTAATGTAATATTTTTTGAAATTAAAAGATATTTATGTACTATCTAACTATCCAAAATAAAAGGACAACATTATGTTTGTTTATGAAATTGCATTGTGGCAATAAAAATCTATAATACTTATACGCTTTTGTACATAATTGTATTGTCTGTTGCTGTGCTATTTAAAAATATTTTTAACAATAGTTCATTGTAACAAAATATTCCATACAAATTGTGAACAACGACTAGCAAACTCCCATTCTATTAAAGCGTAAAAATAAACGAATTTGCTGCTTTAAAATAATCAATCATTTCATGAAACGATCAATGTATGAAATTTAATTAAAACACCGACGGTAATGTTACATGTTACCTAGTGTCAAAATTTATTATTGGAAACAAAAATTAATTTAGGGTATAGAAGCATATATTACCCATACAGGTATGTATATTTACATGCAATGCATTTATGTCTATATCCATACAAAAGTTTACAATGGAGATGAAAGCTGTAACCACATAATGAGTCATTAAAAAAAATGAACGAGAGAGAAGGAAATAGCGATTATGTCGAGGCGAAACGTTTGAAGTGGCTATCAGAATTGTAAAATAAATAATGGAATTCATATTTAATGAAGAACAGAGGCGTATTTCGCTTGAAATTTATTTTAAAATGCCAGTAGAATCAATGGAAACTGGATACAGTGCTTTCTAAAAGTAACGAATAAATTTATTATTTCTGAAATTGAGTTTTTCAAAAAAATCCTCTGACACGTCGATTTTGTTTTAAACAAAGACACTTTTTGACATACGACCCATATTTCTGACGTCATCGTTGTTCGAGGTATGACGTCATCGACAATTTTTTTAAATGGCAACCCCCAATTTCGACCACGCCATTTGAAAGAGCGTGTCATTCTACTTACACATCGTCAAAAATTTTTGTACGATTACATTAGCGTGGTTATATAGGTTAAAAAAAATGAAGAAAAACGATTTTAAATTTCAAAATACTAAATTTAATGATAATGATTATGTAAAAAATCAACTAAATTAAATGATCAAATTGTGCACAGTTGGCTACCTGACAGTAGCCAAGACGATTAATAAATTCTTTTTGAACATTGTCAATAACTTCAGGAGGTATACGATGTATCTCGTGACGAATTCTTGCTTTTAAATCTTCTAAATTATCCGGTCTAGTAGCGTATACTTTGCTTTTTAAGTATCCCGACAAGAAGTAATCTAGGGGTGACAAATCTGGCGATCTGGCTGGCCACTCAATCGGCCCTATCCAACGATTCGGGACCACCTCATCTAAATAAGCACGGACAGGTGCTGCATAATAGGGAGATGCACCATCTTGTTGAAATAAAATGTCATTTCTCGGACGATCACGTTCCTCTATAGCTGGATATAAAGTTATTAGTTCAGGAATAAGGTCGTCTCGAAGAAAATCCAAATAGCTTGCACCAGTAAGGTTCACGTCAAAGAAATAGGGACCCAGAATTCTTCCGTCGTCTATGCCGTACCACACATTCACTTTCTTAGGACGTTGAGTGTGATACTCCATCATCCATCGGGGATTCTCGGTAGCCCAATAACGGCAGTTTTGCCTTTTGGCATGGCCGTTCAAAATAAACGTAGCCTAGTCAGAAAAAAATATGCTTTTTACGAAATTATTATCATTAGTGTATAGCTCTTGCATTTGCTCGCAGAATTGATTTCGCCTATCAAAGTCGTCTTCAGATAGCTCATGAACAAGGCACACCTTATAAGGATGATACTTTGCTTTTTTCATATTGTTGTGAACTGTGGCGTTGCCATATTGAAATCAGAAGCCAATTGGTTAAGTGTTGAGTATGATTTTCCTGTATTGCCAACAAAACATTAGGTTTATCTTTTTCTGATTTCAAAAGTCGACCAGATTTAGGAAGATCACGAATATGAACAAAGTTACGTTATTTATACTCAATATAGCTTACCATGCTTTGGCTAATGGGATGCCGATCAGGATGAGTTTCATTGAACAATTCAACTACTTACTTCATTTTGGGTACGCATCCTGTCTCCAAATCCGATCATGCAAAGAATTTCAATTCGTTCTCGTTCAGTTAATTTAACCATTTTTTTTTATCAAATGACGAAAGTCACTACTCAATACACACTTCAGACACACTTCTTTTGCCAAACAAAAGATAAGAAATAAAGAAATCTCAAAAAACCAAAAAAAACTGTTTACCGAAGTACGATTTCAAATTTTTATCTGACAGCAATAAAAAAGCATTCTGGGTCGCTTAGGCTACTGTCAGGCAACTATAATTTTTGACGATGTGTAAGTAGAATGACACGCTCTTTCAAATGGCGTGGTCGAAATTTGGGGTTGCCATTTAAAAAAATTGTCGATGACGTCATATCTCGAACAACGACGACGTCACAAATATGGATCCTATGTCAAAAAGTAACTTCAACAAAATCGACGGGTCAGAGGATTTTTTTCGAAAAACTCAATTTCAGAAATAATGAATTTATACGTTACTTTTCGAAAGCACTATATATAAGTACGATGTGAGCCGAATATGAGGACTTCCGGGAAGTATTTCCAGTTATTCATTTAGACACAGTTATTCATTTAGACAATTTTAGCTGGTCGGTAAAACGTTTCCTAAATTTGTATCGGTAAATTGGTAGTGACAGTCCAAAACAAGAAAGTGGCAGGCCCAGAGTAAGGACAGAAGAAAACGTGGAAATGATTAGACAAGTGATAACGGACAATCCAAAGACAATCAGTTAGTCATTAAAGCCAACAAGTGGATCTATCCTATACAACGTGTCAAAGAATTTCGAAAGAATGAGAGGAGCTGTATTCATATCGTCTGCAATCGACACGTGAAATTCTCATGGTGGGCGACTGAACCTCTAAGACGACAGTTCTGCCAATGGTTTCTTAACCATTTTAACAATAACGATACTGTCATCGAAAAAGTTGTTTTCACTGATGAGGGTTGGTTCCATCTTTCGGGCTGTGTTAACACTCAGAATATGAGAACTAGAGTAAAAACAATCCTCACTTTTATATTGACACTCCGCTACATCCTCAAAAATTGGAGAGTGGGCAGCTGTGAGCAGAAGGATGATGATTGGAACTATTTTTTTTAACTGAACACTAAATACAGGATTAGAATTCTTAATACCTTTTGTACAAATGTTGCATGACGATTAATTGCAGGAATATATATAAGGTTATACAGTACTAGTGACCCGCCCCGTTTTCGCACGGTTTACGATATCACATTAGAAACCTCTAAAATTATCAGCGTTTCTCTACTATATTATGCATGTATTATACATATAAACCTTCCTCTTGAATCACTCTATCTATTAAAAAAAACGCATCAAAATCCGTTGCGTAGTTTTAAAGATCTAAGCATTCATAGGTAGTAGACAGATAGGGACAGACAGCAGGAAGCGACTTTGTTTTATACTATGTTATGATGTCTCACTAAGTTGGAACCCAGAATTATATTTGACAATATCGGAAATTGTTATAAAGAAAAGTTGATCAAAACTAAAAACTGCGGTCAAATATGCAATTACATCCATTTACATTGAAAAAAATTATTTTTTTTTGTCTGTGGTTACATGTAATCTAGGATGCACTGACAGACAAATGATTTGTTGATAGCAAGAAATGTTTGACAGTGAGTTTCAAAACGCGTTAGGATTTATGACACATAAAAATGGTAGCGTTATTAACTTAAATATTAATCATTCAACTGTTAAAAAGATAGTAAATAAATTTAAGAGGACTGGGAGTATTAAAAATAATTTTAATGCAAAACGCCAAAAGCTGGTTGCCGATGACAATACGCAGTTTGAAGTAATGTTGTCTGCTGATAGAAAATACAAAACTGTAATTGCGCAAAAGGAAAACGTTAATGCAACAAAATGTAAGTAGATACAGTGACAAGAATTTTAAAACTAAAAAACCAACCTAAAAAGGGAAATTTTTGGTTAATATTTTCTATTTAAAACTGGTTAGATAGGACTAATAAAAAAAAGAAGGGGTAAGTTTCGATAGGTTTTTAGAAATTTTTTTGAGTTTATCCTTGAATATTTTAGAAGTCATGGTTGTTCGTGAGTTCCTTCCGGTCTTCGTACACTTCGGCCTTTGCTACGTTCTTTGTCTTCGATGTCAAATTCACCGTTCTTAAACTTTTGAAACCACTCACAACAACTTCTCTCACTTAAGTTTTAGTTTCCACTCTCAGTTTAGTCTTGCCCCATTCTTTCTGGCTCACCCTGTATAAAATGAGAGAAACACATATAAAACACACATAAAAGACCGAAATAACTTTTTGGATCCATATGATCTTTGGTCATACATATGTTTTCACAAATTTTAAAGTTTTTCTTATATTCTAATTGATTCCAGTTACTTCGCCCATATAGTTAGGTTGAACCCCCCTCCCTATGACTATTAGAAAGGGGGGGGGGGAGATTTGTATAGAGCTCTGTCCACTGTGGAATTACTAAAATATTTGTTCAACCTATATTGAGTACTTACTACCCTTAACTTCCTCAAGCCCTAACAATAAATCATTGAAACGTACCTGATGCTGACAAGTTTTTACGAATCGTATCCAGTCTGTGAGGTTCCAGCTAGTTAAGAGGGTAAGTTTTGCATGAGCTATTGTAATGGTTTAGCTGATTGTATTACTCGTTAAATGCTTATTATGAGGCCGATCCTGTGTTGCCGACCATTGCGCCGGGCTCTAATGATAAGCCATAGTTATCATGTTTATATCTCCAAAATTCATAAAAATTCATAGCTGCATATATGTTTGACAGAGAACTCTTCCGAAACGTCCGCGAAACGCCATGTAAACTTTTGTTTCCGTTACGCCGATTGCACGAATTTATAAGGATTTTTACAGCGAGCTCATAGATTTACAGTTTACTCCTGAACGGAAAAGGAAAATTTATGACTTGAGTGGTTGTTCAGATGTACCCTTACAGGACTGGTAACACGTCTGTATTCCCTTATAAAACCTTATAAGAGAGAAATGGCTGAGGGAAATGGAGAACACATGTATTGAAAATAGTCGTATTTTTTATCTCTTCGGTAGGGAAACCGGATTTACATCCGAATAGATACGAACTGGATTTTGACAGAATAATAAGACGTTGGGAAATACTACATATGGTTTTCTTAAACGAATTAACTATACTAGTGCTTGCCTAAAGTATGGAATAAATTCAGTAAATGTGAAACAAAACATTTTTGGAAAAAATTCTCGAACAGGTCGATTTTTGAGGGAACATTTTTGAGGGAACGTCTATTTTCAGATGTCATTTGTTTTTGAGTAATGACGTCATCAACTTATTTTTCAAATGACAACCCCCCATTTTTTTAATTTAATTTGAGAGTCCCTTTCATTGTCTATTTAACGGTATAAAAATGTTGCCACCTTACATAACAAAATTTTTGAGTAAATGACAATTGTATGTTACAAAATGAAAAATATATTTTTCACAATAAATAAACGAAAATTTCTGAAAAAAACTGAACAGAAATAAAACATAGCAAAAAAGTATGTTGCTAAGCAAAAAAATTATCAGATTTATTTAATACAAAATATCCAGATAACCCTATCACCCAATCCACAGTTAGTAAGATTGAGTCCAAATTTAGAGAAACTGGTGATGTTAAAGATCTACCAAAATCAGGACGTCAAAACTTACCCAAGATAAAAAGATTGACATTGTGTTAAGTATGGAAGAGAACCCTCAGAGTATCTCTACACTAGTTGTCTCAGTTGTGAATGAAGTTAGTCAGACGACAGTTCTACGTATCCTGAGGAAAGAAAACTAGCATCCCTACAAATTTCAGCTTGTGCAAGAACTCAACGAAGACGACCCCGACCGGCGATTGCAATTCTGTGAAACTATGATGAAATATTTGTCAAACAAATCCAAATTTACACCAGCAAATACTTTTTTCCAATGAAGCCACGTTTTGTCTAAAAGGCACAGTGAACCGTCAAAAAAAAGGTATTGGAGTCGGATGAATCCTCATTGGATCATCGAAGCACATACTCAACATCCGCAGAAATTAAATGTGTGGGCCGGAATAGTCGCAAACATAATAATAGTGCCTTTCTTCTTTGAAAAAATTCTCACCGGAGAAAGATATCTGGAGTTCTTGCAAAATGATATAATTCCAGCGCTTGCAGTAATTTTCCCAAACGAGAATAATCCTGACATTATAGATAATGCACTCTGGTTTTAGCAAGATGCCCCGCATTATGCGCGTTCAGTTCGTGAATATTTAGACGTCATCTTTCCTCAGAGGTGGATTGGCAGACGAGGACCGATAGAATGGCCCGCGAGATCACCAGATCTTACACCACTTGATTATTTTTTATGGGGTTATTTAAAATCAAAAGTTTACTGCAGAAGACCACACAATTTAGCCGAACTACGAGATCGCATTAGAGATGAAATGGGATCCATTACCCCGGAAGTCATTCAGAATGTACAAGAAGAATTTGTACACAGGCTTGCATATTGCCAAGAAGTTGATGGACGGCATTTCGAACAATTTAAATTTGTATTTGCTTATTAAAGAAATTTTCGTTTATTTATTGTGAAAAATATATTTTTCATTTTGTAACATTCAATTGTCATTTACTCAAAAATTTTGTTATATAAGGTGGCAACATTTTTATACCGTTAAATCGACAATTAAAGGGACTCTCAAATTACATTAAAAAAATGGGGGTTCCATTTGAAAAATAAGTTGATGACGTCATTACTTAAAAACAAATGACATCTGAAAATAGACGTTCCCTCAAAAATGTGTGTTTTCATTAATCAAAATCGACCTGTTCGAGGATTTTTTCCAAAAATTTTTTGTTTCATATTTACTGAATTTATTCCATACTTTAGGCGCGCACTGTATATTTTTTAAATGAATTATAGATTTTACTCAAGTATTGAGTAAAAAGATCGAGAGAGATAATGAGATACATTAGATCGAGAATTATATTTTCTCGCTCATCGTTCAGTTGTCGTGATATTTTTTTTTGTTTACCTGTTTGGTAACAATTAGCACACTCGAATGCGTTCTACAGTAACGGGCAAAAATTAAGCAAATTTTTCGTAAACAATATGATAACAACGAGACTTTATTCTGTCACCGTTCTGCGGAGGAATCTTATTTTCCCATTTTATGGTTAATTAAAATTGGGAAAGCGAATGTAACACTTGGGAATACGTTGACTAATCCTGGGCAAACGAATCGTCTCAAGGAAATAAGATTTTTTCAATGATGGATTTTTTTTTATTTTCCGATTTTTTTTTGAAAGGTGGGCAAATAAAACTATTCACTGGGCAAACGTGGGCAAACCCTGGGCAAACGAATGGTCCCAAGGAAATACGTTTTTCTCATTTTTTCATTGATGGATTTATTTTTCATTTTTCGATTTTTTTTTAGGTGGGCAAATAAAACTATTCACTGGGCAAACGTGGGCAAACCCTGGGCAAACAAATGGTGTAGCAAAACCACGTTTCTTTTAATGTTTGTTTTACGGAATTTTTTTTAATTTTTTGAGTTTTCCGTTTTCAGTTGGTAGGCAAAAATATTGTCTACTGGGCAAACATGGGCATATGATGGGAAAACGATATAGATAACGAAAGTCTTTATTTTCCAATTCAGGGGTGCCAACTTCACAGGGCTAAATACTTGACATCAATAAAATAATGTTCGTACTTGTCTTCACATCAAACGTAATTTCAAGTATAAAATTCTAACACTAAAACTGGTCGTAAATTGAAACAATTGGACAATATTTATTAGGCTCATTTTCCGTATTTTATCGGTGTAAAGTGGGCGAACGCTGTCTTTAACCTTGGAATTCGAAAAGGATTTTTAATATCATTCGACCCTGAAAATATAAAACCGTTCAGAATTCAATTTAGTACCGGTTCCTTCGGAAAGACGTTGCGAAGTGCCCTTCTAGGCCCTCCTCATTGCCGGAAAATTGCCTTCGCTACTGTCATTCCGCAATCAATTTTCCTCTGGATGCTTTTTTTACAGAATATTGTCTCGCCATAAATTACACTTCAATAAAGTAAGTTTAAGAAATGATTTTTTGAAATCCGTCAGTGCGATTACAGAGATCAATCATACACGTGCGATATAATATTGTTACCGATCTGCAAACAAAAATCCACCCAAACACTTAGGATGAGATGAGGTACTTAAAAAAAATGAACTTTTATGTTATACTAAATAAAACTCGTCATGCCTGTTAGATTTCAACTTCGTGCCCATTAGAATACGAAGGTCCAACTGACGTCTTCGAGTGGAAGTTACAGTGTACCAAAAGTAGTTTTGCCTCTGGCCGTGGATCCGCAATAGACAAAACCTAAAATTATGTCCGGAGTTCATTTCTGCTGTGACTGCAGCCGTGAATGCTTCGAGAAATACAATCTGTACAAAAAGTCATTTTTTAATTTTTTTATTTTTTTACATTTTAACAACAATGTTATTCTTATACAGTCTTAATTCAACGAAACATAAAATTTACACGACGGATAAAGGCCCATGCTACTCTATGGCACGTAATTTGGTTCTTACCTTCAGAGTCGGACTCACGACTATTATTCGTTTCGGACAGTCGGACTATTATTGCAAAGCGATAGTTCACAGAAAATATATCATAATACAATAGTGAATATTGGAATAAACGTACTAGGGAGCCAACTATCTAACTAATAAGCTAACTAAAGTTCAAATCTATATAAATAAGTAAACACGTAGAAATACTAGGAGATGTAACGTTCAGTATTAGTAATGTTCAATGTTATAATTTTACATTGAACAGATAACTAAAATATTTATATGTACCTATGTACCCGTAGGAGGTTTATGATCTATAAACTGGTAGGTATGTAGAGTATTTTTAAACATAAAAGGTGACCAGTGGTCTGACGTAGCCTTGTGTGACATATGACGTCACACAATAGTTCATTACAAGTATTGACTCGTATGTATGGATTTATTCGTTCAAAATTCATTCACCGCGCAACACGACACACAATACATGCTGGAGCCTATTCTGTTTAAAAGTGCTCTGTATATTTTGAGGTTCTATGAAATGATATATATTTCGGAAACGATCCCGAGCCGGACCTGCTTCTAAAAATCGCAGGTGTTCCGGCATGTACCGAAATGGTCAGGTCGAAGCGAACTTAAAAGCAAGATATCCGCCAAGGATGATAAACTTTACACCTGGTTTTATGTGCGAACATTTTTTTTTTAATTCCTATGCACAAAAATGATCCTGTCTCTGCTAATCAGTAATTAAACCAGAATAAAATATAAAATGCTATTTAAAATTTCAACCCAAACAGCTCTATCGATAAACCGGATGCCTGCCATGCTTGCGCTAGCCATCGGATCGCGATTGGTTACCACCTCATGTTGAGACGGTGGTGAGGTCTACTCAACAAAGAAGTTAACTTATCAATTCCCCTTTATTCTGCTATGTACGCATTAGGGTGACGCGTACTGTATAGTTGTTCGTACAAATTAAAAACCAAATGTTTTTAGTCTGTTTTCATTCCAAGAATAAGGCCTAAAGGAATGCATTCTCTTCCACTTTATATCTTTTTTGACATTTATTATTACAAAAAGATATATAAAGTGTGTCCAGAAAAAGTGATGGATATATTGCTATATTGGAAAATAAGAGACTAAAAAAAAAACTGGACGTTTTCCACGAAACACCGAACTACTACACTTTTCTCGACGCGCGTTTCGGTGCGTTTTACTTAATTTAACAAACGGTGAATTAGAAAATTAAAATTCTAATTAAAATTAATTTTCTAATTCACCGTTTGTTAAATTTCCCCCTCAGTAAAGAGAGGTTTGAACATGAGAAACAATTAATTAAGAATATAGCTAAGAGTAACGGTTACTCAGTCCATTTAATAGATAAGTTAATAAGGAAGCATAAATTTAAGAGAACCCTGTACAATTCCACGACTTTTCGTAGAGATACTGACAATTCGAAATTTGCTTCGTTACCATATGAAGCTAAATTCACCCGCGGACTAGATACAATTTTTAAAATTATTAATATCAATTTGGTTTATAATTCTAAAAATAAACTACAGACGCTTTTGGGTAACCCCAAAGACAAAATCGACAATAACGAAAAGTCAGGAATATACGAAATAAGTTGTAAAGATTGTGATCAAAAGTATATTGGGCAAACAAAAAAGATCTACCTTGACTAGATTTAAAGAACACATGGCTCATTTGAAATATGGCAGAACAGAAAAATCTTGTGTTGCCCAACACGCTTTTGACAACAACCATAGGATAGGCATAAATAATTTAAAATTAATTGAAAATGTAACAAACAGTAGACAGTTGGATGTTTTTGAAAGTTTAGAAATCATTAAGTGTAACAATATTATGAACAAGGACAAAGGTCCGATACCCACCAGTCCACTGTTTGCTCTGATAAACAAAGAAAGTTACGGTTCAGTGTACCGTGGCTATAAATTTGATATAAATAGTGCAAGTGTGTAGGCTAGAATTTAGTTTTAATCTTCTCCTGAAGATGCCAACTTGGTTGGCGAAACGCCCGTCGAGAAAAGTGTAGTAGTTCGGTGTTTCGTGGAAAACGTCCAGTTTTTTTGTTTCTACGCCGAAGGTTCCAGTACCCACTCCAGGAAATAAGAGACTAGCTAACCCGGCAGACGTTGTTCTGCCCTCTCAATATCAAATTGTATTAATAAGTTGACTATAGCGCTACTTATCGGATCTTAGCATAGATATGAACCATCGTCTCAACAGTATAAATATATTGTAGGAATATAACCTCAATTGGTCAAAAAGTCATTTTTTAAAATTTACGCATAATGTATGCATGGCATCAAGGCAACTTCTTGAGAACATTTCAATCTTTTAATTGAATTAAAGTTTCAACGTTTCGATTCCCTGAAACCACCATCAACTTCTATTTTTCTCATAGTAGCCATACTGAATGTTCTATTATTTCAGGAGTACTCAGTTTTCTCGTTTTAACGATACCTAACACTTGAGCAAAAAATAAATTTCTACTAACCAAAAACCTTAGAAACCCATTTCAGGGAAAGAGCCGCAACTTGGCTACAAAGCAATACAATTAACACATTAATATTTTAACATAACTAACATAAATAAAAGTGTTTTTTTATTTGTTGCCTTATCATGTTACATTTTGCTTTTAACTATACACTTTTTCGTAACACATTATAAAAGCAACATTAAAAGGGAACAGTCTACTCATAGGTACATTACAAAACGTTTTCCTTTATATTACCAGTGATTCTTCCTCCTCTCCATCGTGAATTTCACGATCGTATGCGAGACATAAAATATCGAAGTACCGACATCGAAAATCTAGTAACCATAAATTTCCAGCTATCCGCCGCCAAAAGAAAATCAACAAAATAAGAGAAGAAGCTTATAAAATGCCGTTTTATTAAATTTTCGACTTGCCGCGAAGCTTTATATATATACCAGATGCCGCAAAGAGAGCAACCTCTTTTGAGAATTAAATTAGGCCACGGCGGAACAGAAGGTAATTTATTTAAAAGACTGGGAGCTCCACGAAGTTTTTATCGAAACGTACGGAACGATATCGCGAAGATTGAGATAATGTTACTGCTGACAAAAATAGCCTCTTTCGAGTAAAGCGGGTGTGTGCGAAAGGACGCTTTGTGGGATTTCAAACCATAGTTTTTTCTATGCAAAATATCAACATCAGGGTGTCGCAAAGTGATTTCTACACGCTCTATCTCTTCTGGATACGAGAGCTATTAAGTGTTATATTTACTTAAGGTGTATTACTTATACCACATTGGGCACCTTGTGCATCCTCTCTGAGGTTGTTATGCTTACCTGATCCTGGAGTGGGTACTGGAACCTTCGACGTAGAAACAAAAAACTGGACGTTTTCCACGAAACACCGAACTACTACACTTTTCTCGACGCGCGTTTCGCCATCCAAGTTGGCATCTTCAGGAGATGATTAAAACTAAATTCTAGCCTACACACTTGCAGTATTTATACCAAAATTTGTTGCCACGGTTCACTGAAGCGTAACTGTCTTTGTTTATCAGAGCAAACAGTGGACTGGTGGGTACCTGACCATTGTCCTTATTCATACTATTGTTACACTTAATGATTTCTAACAAACAGTAGACAGTTGGATGCTTTTGAAAGTTTAGAAATCATTAAGTGTAACAATAGTATGAATAAGGACAATGGTCCGATACCCACCAGTCCACTGTTTGCTCTGATAAACAAAGACAGTTTCGGTTCAGTGAACCGTGGCAACACATTTGGTATACATATTGATAGAATAGTGCTAGAATATTGCTAGAAAGTGTGTAGGCTAGAATTTAGTTTTAATCATCTCCTGAAGATGCCAACTTGGTTGGCGAAACGCGCGTCGAGATAAGTGTAGTAGTTCGGTGTTTCGTGAAAAACGTCCAGTTTTTTGTTTCTACGCCGAAGGTTCCAATACCCACTCCAGGATCAAAATGGCTTCACGGTCAGTGGAACTGAATCTCTACTGTAAGTACCCTACTAGGATTAAGTTAATAGGTGCAGATATTTGGTTTCTAAAAACATGCAAACGTAAATCTATTTTTCCAAATTTTATTCGGGTGAATTTGCCGAAAGCATCGTTTATTACTGAAAAAGTTGAAAATTTTGCTAAACAGAAATGGCTGGATTTAGAAATCAAACATCTATATAGTAAACGAAGTATGCTCGAAATTCAAGCTTACGAATTGTATAAAAAACTAACTGTTAGATTAGGTAATATAGCATATGAGCAATGGTGCGAGTTTCAGAGGAAAATGTTTGTAGTTGTAGAAACAAAATTTATTAAAAAGATGTCTTCATTAAATAAAAAATTAGGCTTTAAAATAACAAAAAAAAAAAAAAGATACTCCTCAGAAAGTCGTTAACATTGTAGAAAACGTATCCTCACAAGTGTTTGACAAAGAAGAACTTAACCTCCTAAATAAAGGATTAAAATTCGGCCTCCCTGCCTCTGGAGGCGCCCTGGAGGAAATCGTGGCGGGCGTTGAATGTGCAATACAACACCTGCCGGATTCTTCCAGGGGGTTTGTCAGAGAAGCAGTTAGAAAACACATTAGTTCCAACATTGTTAAAAATAAAAACAATACCAAAAATGTCAAGAAAGACAAAAACATTGTGAAACAATTACGAGAGAAGGATTGTTTTTTATTTAAAAGCTGACAAGGGAAATAAGGTTGTTTTCTTAGACAAAAATGATTATTTTGAAAGAGTCGAGAATTTAATTAATAGTGGTCCTTACAAAAAATTGTCAAAAAATCCTTTGCCAAAAATGACAACGGAAGTTAAAAAATCTTTAAAAGAATGTAACAACCTTATTACTCCTTCACTGAGACAAAAAAATACAATTGTCAAATCCAGTAATACCTAAATTGTATTGTTAAATTAACGAAACGAAGCATTTTGTAGTGAAAAAATCTTTATAAAGATCAAATAAATATGTAAGTGTCAATAACTGGCTCACTGCCAACTATTGGGTCCTTCACTGGATTTGTGGACGCTTGTAGGTCAAAAGAACATGGGAAATGGGCCACTTCCGGGTCCCTTAGGTCTTTGAGCGTTCCAAAGTCTCCTATCGCATATTCAATTTCTCTGCGTTCAGGACCCCTTCCCGCGGTGACTGTGGTAACGGACCAAAGTATTTCCAAGTAATGTATCTTGGGTTTGTTTGGTGCTTTCTGTTGATCCGGCTAAGTCCCTGGATACATTTGATGCCGTCATGGCAGAAACATTCGGATATTGTTATCATGGCAGTGATGTCTCAGGGATCCTGGGGGAGAAGACCAACGAGCGGATGATGTCATGACGGTCGTGTGATATCTGGGGTATGGGAAAAACCTACAAGAAGACGTGCAAGTACATGCAGAATCTGCCAAAGACATATTCTAGATATTAGAAGTTTTGATAAACAACAAGAAGCTTACGTTTTAGACTAAGATAATGTCCCCCTAATCACCGATATACAGTAAGCGTCACCCTAATGTACATAGCAGGATGAAGGGGAATTCATAAGTTAACTTCTTTTTTGAGTGGACGTCACCACCGCCTAAACATGAGGTGGGAACCAATCGCTAGCGCAGGCGTATGGTAGGCATCCGGTTTGTCGAAGGCTCCTGCTTCGGTTGAAATTTGAAATTGCATTTTATTATTTTATTCACTTGGCGGATATCTTGCTTTCGACCGAACCATTTGGGTACATGGCTTCGGGCTGACGTAAATAATACCGACAACATGTTTGACCCACTATAGCAGTCGGAACACCTGCTGTTTTTATTAGTAGGTCAGGCTCGGAATCGTTTCCGAGAAACATATCATTTCATAGAACCTTTTAAAATTGATTTGGATATACTTAATGAATTTTACCTTTAGACCGAGGAAATATTCGAATCTTACTTGCCAACTTATACCTGCCAAACAGGTATTTGGAACAGGTCTGCCCTTAGAATATGAACACATCATACCTGTTATCATAAAATTCTGGATGCCTCGACGTAGCGTTGGTATCTAGAATTTTACGATAAGGTATGATGTTTTCCTCTTTTATATCAGGAAAACTCGTTTTTCCACCGTATATCTGTTCCAAATACATGTTCCCATAATACCTGTTTTGAGACAAGTAAGACTCTAATACATATTTCGTCAGATTAAACACAAAATCAGCTGTAACGAAACTGCACTGTTTAACAGGAGACGAAAAAGTTAGAAAAGAGATCATAATCTAGTTAAAAAGTAATATTACTTTTTGTATTAAACATTTTATGAGTTTTTGTGGGTAAGATCTTTTAGGTTTTATTTTTTTCTTGACCACTGACATTAAGACACCTAAATACCACTATGTGGTGTAATAGGTAGCTCCCTAGTACGTTTATTCGAATATTCACTATTGTATTATGATGTATTTTCTGTGAACTATCGCTTTGCAATAATAGTCCTGAAACCGACCCTATTTCAAAAAACGTAAGTTTGACTGTGCATAGTTTCTGTCTTGTTCCATGTTGTTACATCAACATAATATTCCTATTAGACATTTTAAAATTGTTTCACAGCTCAGATGTTTAAAGTAATATTAGCTGTTTAAAATCGTTTCACAGTAGTTAAGTTGAAAAAAAAAATAACAGTAAACTATTATACGCAACACAGTCTGAAAATTAAATTGTCTTATATTAATTGATCGTACATCAATGCATTTTTATAAACAAGGTTTTTATAAAGACCTATTCCGCCTGTTTTCTAATTTTCGAAACTAAGATAAAGACCTATGCAGAGTTACAGTTAGATCTGGCAACGTCTAAATTTCCGCTAAGAAGGGGTTGTTGTTGTACGTTGTACTTAAGTAAATTCGCCTAACTTTGACATCAAAATGTACCATTTAATATGTATTTAATATCCACCTATGTACGCAGTATGGTAACTCTTACTGTATAAATCATTATGTTTGTGGTGTGACCCAAACTGGGCATAGTTCTTTGTTCCTAACTTTGGATTTATGTAGGCGAAACATTTGTTTTCTCTTTTAACGATATAAATCTTTGATTCCATTACTTGAATGTGAAAGTATGTATTAATAATGAGAACATATGAGTATTAATAAAAAAGCCGGTCCTTTTATAAAATGAATGCGTAAACACACACGTTGTTTTACCCCAAAACATATAAGATTAATTACAACAATTAAATTATATTGTCCCCACAGCAAAAAAGGCTTTTTGCTTTATTGAAAATTAAATGGATTAAAATCTGTTTTCGTCCGCGCGACCTCAACATGCGACGGAAAAACGGAATCGGAGTGTGCCTACTTTATAGTTCGCAAATCGTTTTATCAAAGTTAAATAAAGCGACGTGCATAAAGTTCCCAAAACGTTTTTATTATCCGAGTTACCTCTGCCGGAAATTGAGTAATGCGGCAAGACAGACATCTAATATTTACCGACCACCGTTACAGAGCTGAATTCGGTTTAGAAGATCATTAAATATTTGGTTCCGGCACTGCGGTTTGTTTTTCAAGCTTTCCACTCCGACTTGAAACCGAAATGTGTGGGGGAAAATATATAGGATCAGATCAAAACATTATAGGATCAGAATTTTTAAATTAAATTCTCTACTTCAGTTACTTGCATCTAGTGATGAAAGGATAGTAGATATATGACATCATTCAACAGACACTGGGAATAATATAATGATGGTGTACAAAAGATAAAAAGGCTAAGTGTCAACCCCATCAAAACAACAGTGGTTGCCTGCACAAAAAGAAAGGAACTTTGAGGATCTGAAGAAACTTTATTTGTGAGAAAGTGAACTCCGACTGAGCAACGAGGTTAAGTACTTAATCTTAAATACTAAACTAAACTTTGAGGCTCACTTGGAAAGGCCTACTAACAGACTACACGAAGGCCCTATGGGCCTGCAAACTATGATTGATAAAACGTTGGGATATATCTAAAGTAATAATTCCACTCATAACATTATAGTTCCTTGATCTCGTGGCATTAAGCTGTAAAAAGGGAGCCAAACAAAATTAGACAGGCTTTCAAAAACTTGCCTGTTTAGGAATAAGCGAGGCCATGCAAAAGATGCCTACTGCGGCTATGGAATCAACGTTCTGTCTTCCACCGCTCTACATTGTGATAAAGGCGATGGATCTGGTAGCAGCGTACAGGCTAGAAATTTCCGGATATGGGTTATCCATCACAAGGAGGGGACACCTTATTGAGATTTTCGAAGAATTAGAATAAAACCGCATATTAAGCATGAAGTCAGGTAGAATCGACCGAGTCACAGTCTTCCATAAACTTTATCGGGTGACTATCCCGAACGAAGGAGAGGAAGATAACAAACACAAGCCAGACGGTATCACCTGGTACAGAGATGAGTCTAATACTGCACAAAACAGTGGAGCGGGTGCAACCATCAAAATTACCAAATACTCAAGCGTATTTTGTTCAGAAATAACAATTTCCGCTTATGTGCACGAAATGATTAGAAGGTCTTATAGAAATAAGAAAATTTAGATCGTCACTAATAGCCAAGCAACACTGAAATCCCTGATAGCTGAAGAAATACACTCCTAGGTAGTTAAAATGGATCAAAGGACACCAGGGTCACGAAGGGAACAAATGGGAGGACTTTCTTGTAAATAAATATTCAGTAATTCCACTGAGAGGACCACAGATAGGTTTCCTATACAGAGAAACCACAGATAGGTTCCCTATTTGTGGTTTAACCTACAGGAGAGCAGATATTTCTATAAAGGATCTATTAAAATAAAAACATATTTCTCATTGGGCGGAGGATTCTGATTTGAGGCAATCTCGGATACTTAATGACGAACGAACTATCCTGGAATAAAACAAAAAATCTAATTAGACTGGATAGAAACCAGCTGAGATGGGCAGTGGATCTACTTGTATTCTCAGGGCACCTCTCCACTCCATTCATGCGACATCTCACCACAGTTGGGGTGAAATATTACGATCCTGATTGGAATATATGCATGTGGAGAGAAGGAACTCCCTTTCACATATTATGTGAATGCCCAGCTTTGGTAACTGTTAAGTGTTAAGCAATCGATCTTTAGAGCTACAACAATGGGATATCAAATAACATACCTACACAGCTACAACATAATGAGACATACATAACACAATAAAACAATAACAGACGCTCCATTCGAAAGTATTCTTACATTTTTTAATGAAACAAGGCTAATCGAATCGAATGAATAGTCTCTGGGATCAGAATAAGGATCGGCTTATGTGCACTGGGCTTTTACCCACCCTATAAGGAATAATAATAATGACGCATTTGCTTTACGATCCTGAGCTAACAGATAAAACTTAAGCCATTGTCAAATTTAAAGCATGCGTGGATGGATTGACATACAGTGTGTGCCATTTGAAATGGAACAACTTTCTTATATTGGAGGGGGTTGACCGAAATTTCAAGAAAAGTTGCTAGTGCAGTACTCGAAAAGTTCTCTTTAACTATATAAACAATTTTAAAATTTGATCAGTCTGACTTTTTCTGACTGGCTATTAGATGTGAAAAACTGGGTTTGACTATTAGGCAATTATTTAAATAATAATAATAATAAAGATTTCGATTCAACCATGTCTCATATATCTCATAATTTGATCTCAATGCCTTATATAGGGTATTCAGCACAATTAAATATTTTCAAATAAATGATTTTTTTGCTCTGTACATTTCATTCATAATGACACGATATTGTTTTATACTCACGGAGAAAATTTTCGTAGGAAAGCAGATATCCATGTAATATTTTAGGATGTGATTACTAGTCCTAAGTAGGTTGTAATACAAAAAAAAAACAAATACAAATATTCAAACAATATGTGTCCCATCAGATCTTGAAAATGACTTGCAAAGTGCCGGAAAATTTTACGCCCAAATGGGTCCTCACACCCTAGGTCAACATGACCTTTACTACAGATCATTTGCAGGTCAAATCAAAATTGATGACCAATGAGCTCCACAAAAGTTATTGAATTTCAAGACAAATCTAATGATGACCTTGGAGGTCGACCTTGAGGTCAAGGTCAGCAGTACAGGAAGGTGACCCCCCTTATTCTGATTGACATTTGCTCAAAACATTTTTCATAGGTAGTGTATTTTCGGAGATAATCGCATCTATCGATAAAAATGACTTACCCTGTATATAAATATTTTTACAATTACCAAGCGAATATATTTTTTTATTCTTGTTTTATGCAAAATTTTCATTTTGTTTAAAAATGCAACTATTGTTAAATACCAAAAACGAAATGCTGAGATGAAATTATTTAAAAGTCAAAATAGAAATACAAAATGACTCTAAAAACAAACTGACTCTAAAGGACCTATGCAACATATCAGAACTGTGTCTGGGTACGGAATAAAGATCATTGTGACGGGTGGCACGATCATGGATATCGCTACCTTTTGGAATTTTATCACAGAGATATTTTGGTAGCTTGGAACTATTGATTTTAAAAATTAGACAAGCAAGGTGTAATTGAAACCGTTCCTCAAGGTTGAGCCATTTGGATTCGTTAAATTTAGCACTGATGTGGTCAAATTTACGTAAACCGTAACAGAATCGTAAACAAGAATTTTAAACTCTTTGAAGGCTTTCTTTATCTTTATTTAGGATGGCGGGCCAATAAACTATATCGTAGTAGGTAATGCTACTAAGAATTAAAGAGTCACATAATTTTTGTTTTACTTCAGTAGTTAACGAATCTTTATGGAAATAGGGGGCACGTAACTTGACATACGACGTCTGTAACAAATAGTTAATGTGTTTAGAGAATCTCAGTTCTTTGTCAAAGTACACACCTAAATTTTTACCATAATCACTAGGATATAAGTTGACAGCATTAAGAGTAATTGTAAAATGAGGATCAGTGTGCACAACGTGGTATGATGTATTCTGTCAAATACCTTACTGTAATCTAGTAAGATAAGACAAGCTGTTTCTTTACTATCACATGCTCTAAATAAGTCATCGGACACTTGTAGTAAAGCTGTGGTCGTCCTATGGTTAGCTCGAAAGCCCGATTGGGTAGAAAGCAACACTTTAAATCTCTATAAAAAGTCAATCTGTTCATAAATAATTTTTTCTAATTTTTTCGAAAAAATTTAAAAAATTGCTAAAGGGCCAAAAGGCCTTTCCACCCCTTTCCCCTTTAACCAAGAAAAACCCCCCCCCTTCCCCTTGGATTTGAAAAAAAAAAAATTTTTAAAACTTTCTGCGCCGTAACTGGTTTAAAATAAAAATATTCAGTTAAATTAGGAACCGTTTTGTTAGCATAATTTTCAGAAATAAAATCATCATCAACAACTGTCAGCGGCAACTTATTGATAAAATAATCATTAAATGCATAAGCGTCAGCTATAGGGGAGGAGCATTCATATGACGGGTTATGAATATTAAGAAGCTTTAAGCGGCCTATGTGAAGGAGCCTCCTCGCTTTCATTTATCTTTTGAACTCCATTTTTTAAGCGTTTCTAAGCCTTTTTCAGTTATAAGCCAGGGGGGGATTTCTGGTCTACGCTGCCTTCATACCTTTTTTTAAATTCCCCTTTCACTTTCTACATTATCTAAAGATATTATTTTTTTTTAGCTCCAAGAGAGATCTGCAATCTGCCCAGCGGTCAATAAGCATTTGTTTTGATTAGAAAGTAGAGACATGTAGAGTATCACTCCAGTGAGTGATCTCCTTTAAAAGTTATCTAAAGTATAAATGTAGAATATATTTGTCCATGCAGTCTTAAAATTAAGCTTATCTGGGTTCCGTAGTCAGATCTGATGGTAGCAGTCGTTTAGTCTACGCACTTCATTGTCTTCTCGCACGTTTAACTGATTAGCCAACGCGTTGGGGTGCACTGACACTCTTTCACTGTATTTAGCACTGAATCGATGTATGGCTTCCTTAACCGATTCTAGAGGGATGTCGTGAAGAATCACTTCGTTGGAGACGTAATAAGGTGCATCGACTATAATTCGCAACACCTTGTTCTGAAACCTCTGCAGAATGGCAATATTGGAGTCACTAGCGGTACCCCACAACTGAATTCCATAAGTCCAAATTGGTTTAAGGATGGATTGGTATAGCAATATCTTGTTATCCAAAGATAATTTTGATTTGCGGCCAATGAGCCAATACATGTGGCTTAGTTTAAGTCCTAGTTGCTTACGTTTGGTAAATATATGTTTTCTTCAGGTTAGGCGACGGTCTAAATGTATTCCGAGATATTTAGCACCTTCGATTTGCGGAAGCTGACAATTGTTTATTTTCACAGGAGGACATGTTTCTCTTCGTAATGTAAATGTTACATGCATGGACTTGGTTTCATTAGCTTTAATGCGCCATGTTTTAAGCCAGTGCTGAATTTTATTTAGGTTTATTTGAAGATGTCTTGAGGCCGATGCTGGGTTAGTGTGGGATGCCAGCACAGCAGTGTCATCAGCATATGTTGCCACCGTAGTGGTTCTTGTTGTTGGTACGTCTGCAGTAAATAAGAGGTATAAGATGGGTCCAAGCACACTTCCCTGGGGAACACCTGAATTTATAGGATATAAGTCGGTATATTGATTACCCTGTTTCACTAAGAAGTGTATGTTTGTTAAATATGATTTAAGCAATTGATAATGGGGATAAGGGAGGACCTTCTTTAGTTTTACTTGTAAGCCTCTATGCCATACCTTATCAAAAGCTTGAGATATGTCAAGAAAAGCTGCAGAGCAGTATCTTTTGGCATTTAGATCTTTATTAATTTTGTTAACCAGTCTGTGCACTTGCTCTATGTTTGTTGCGGAAGCCAAATTGATGGTTCGGGATTATTTTTCTTTCTGCTATTATTATGTTGAGTTTTTTAACATACAATTTCTCAAAGACTTTTGAAAGCATTGGGAGTAGGCTTATAGGCCTGTAAGAGGAGACGTCTTCTGGCTTTTTTTCCTGGTTTAAGGATCATAAACCACACATCTAAAGATATGTGATTGAAATTAATTAAATATAAATCATGCAAAAGTAAATCATAATCGAAGTTCGAAAAATCACGATATGTTCTGTGAGTAACAGAAGGTTTAGGCTTTATCATTTTTAAAACGCAACTAGCCAAACAGTGATCAGAAATACTTTCCATATTTAGTACCTCACTACTTATTGGCATATTTGAATCAGAAGACACGATGAGGTCTATTAGAGTTTTACTATGAGTCGTAATACGGGTTGGAGAAGTAATAAGTTGATGTAAACCATACTTATTGAAAACATTATTAGGTGCCTTATAGCCATAGTTATTCTTAGATAAGTAATCAACATTGAAATCGCCACCAAAGAGTATTAAATCAGAATCAGGAATTATACTTACTAAAGTGTATATGTTTACTTTCAGGACAACTGTTTTGCCTAGGCTAAACTAGTTCTTCCATACCGTAGATCAACCGGTGCCAGGCTTAACTAGTTTGTCCTAAGGACAATAGGTAAACCGTTCTGGTAAACGTTGGTCTAGTCTATAAATCTGTCCTGACTCCTACAAACTAGTCTATAATAGACACCCAGATAAACTGGCTGGCTAGTCTACACTGGTATGGCGAAAAAAGAATAGATGGACTAATAATACAAGCTAAATTGATAAAATTATAACTTTTATTTCAAAGATAATGATCGGAAAACAAATATATCGTTAAGCATTAGTGTTATTATTAAAAATAGTGATATTTGCTGAAATGAAGTTACAATAATTTTGAAAACAAGTTTCAATTATAATACCCAAACATTTAATAAAAAAATTATTTGTTTTTACAAGGTGTCTTTGATGGCACTTAGAGTTACAAGATCATTATTTTCTTACACTTGCTCTTTGGTGGAACAGTTTTGATGCAGCTCATTTCACAAAACCTACCAACTGAATGTCTTGTGGCTGCAGTCTTAGTGATATTTCAGTATCTTGTTTGACATCTGCTACCTCTAAAAATTTTTGAGTGCAAACGTCGAACCCGATCTGAAAACAACAAGACTTTACAATATCCTTTAATCTCCCGAATATAAATAATATTTAAATAGGTACTTAAAGAAACAATACCCAATATAGTTTTGAAGTATGCCGTGTTCTTGCCAATTTTGTAAAAGTCGCCATTTGTCTGAAGAATAACTCCAATGGTATTTTGAGATCACCTTTGCCTTTGTCAACATCTGGAATGGTATAGTTACATTATCTCCTACATTGGTGGTGGATGGGATTTGTCAGAAAAGTTTTCATTTTCTTAGCTTGTTTAATAAGATTTTCCGCCGCAGTTTTTCTAGCTTTTTGAATATCATTTCCAGCCGAAGACCCTTCATCTTTGTCAGCATTATCTTCAGCGTTATCATCACTATTTTCTGTCAGGTTAACATTGCAATCATCTTCAATAAACTTTTTAGGTCATCCTCATCCTGAATATTATTTATAATTTCTTGCGGCAAAGAGGAAGTGGAAAGTCCTACTCTAGGTTCTATTCCAAATAATGCCTTGTAAGGCGATTGCTTTATCCCCGAAGGTAGGCGCGGTTTTTCATGAATTGTACATATCTCAAGCCCCCGACCATTTCGTGGAATCGTTGTCCTTCATCCAAGAACCAATAATATTCTCATATCTTGATTGGCTCTTTCAACTGAGCCCTGACTTTGACTGTCCTAGGTTTTCCGTGCACAATTTTGAGTTCTGCCAAAGACTAGCAAGCTCACTATGACATTATTGACAAATTTCTACCGTTATCAGACTAAGAATACACGGCGCTCTATTGTTAAAAATATATCATTCAAATGGTATGCTACCTCTGTCGCTTCTTAGATTGTACAGGACAACAAATTTTGTTAGATGGTCTGTAAACCAAATAAATTTGAAATTTCTATCTGGTTGTGTCTGAAAATCGATCAGATCCACTTGGCACCTACTATTCATTTCCGAATGTAGAATAGGCTTAGAAACTAGTCCTCTTTTTCTTTGTTTTCTTTTGTTGACATACACCACACATAGATAAATAGAGGCATATCTTTCTTTCGTAATATTGGCATATTTTTTAGATGTCTCGGCTAACATTCTATCACGACCACCGTGCGACAGCTACATGAGCTGCGTCAATCACGTCATAAAGTTCATCGGCTGGAATATAGTATTTTATATTACCTTCACTCGTGCAATCAGTTTTTCACATCTCCAATCCTTAGCACGCCAAATCTTTTCAATCTTCTTTGTTGTAAGGGTGTCTTTTTTCAGATTTTTCTGCATCTTCAACTTGTTCAACGAGTTTCGAATATTGGTCTAACGGTAACACATTAAAATGGAAGACTTTTTTTTCACTTTGTAAAACCTCCGTCAAAAACTTTTTCTCCATTGTTTTTGATCTATTTGTCTACTAGACGTATGTTCATCCATAATAAAACGTAAGAAAACTTTCTTATGTAATTTAAGAGGTTAACGTATAAGTTTAAAGTACAGACGATAACTAACCACGTCGCACGGTCGGGAAACTAGACGCAAGTGAGCGTTTAAATCGACGAATGGCGAACGAGGAGCGGGGACGCCGGGACGCGATTCGGAGATTCCCCTCATGCACAAAGCTGGACATGTTCAGTCAAATACTTTCGACTAGGCTAAACTAGTTTAGACCAGGCCATACTGTTTATCCTAAATAATGCGTGTTCATACCAGAATAAACTGTTTTGCCTAGGCTAAACTAGTTTATCCTATTGTCCTTAGGACAAACAGTTAAGCCTAGGTTATACCGGTTGATCCTAACCGTATAGGAAGAACTAGTTTAGCCTAGGCCAAACTAGTTTTTCCTGAAATCGGGTTTGGCCGGTAACATATGCATCCATATGTACACAAGTGTACTGGCGACTGTATATCAAAACCTGAGACAAGCGTCTTAAAAATCACCTTCCTGGCCAGGATTCGAACAACTCGCAAACAGAGACAGCGAATGGAAAGACGTGGCTTTATCCACAGTGTAATTTTGGTAGATAATACAGTGACAAAGATAAGCCGTCCAAACCAAGGCAATAAAGTTGCAAAGTCGTAATGAAAATATCCCTCTCGGAGATACTCTGCGTCGCAGACATTAAAAACGAACGCGGATCAATAAAAATGATATAAAACGGTTGATTAGACCGGAAATCAATTAAACTGCGGCCTCGGTCGCCGGCGTTTAATGAGGATATTTATGACTCTGGTAGCGACAATAAAACATGATAAAATAAGTCGGATCCGATTCCGCTGAAAGGCAAAGAGGGATATTTTGCGACCTTTGAAGTGACTCTTTTAGCGCCGAGAAGCATCTCACGCCAGAGATGATATATTGTAGTTGATGCGGTAACGATGGGCATTATGGAAAGCAATTTTTCGGCGCTGTTTCGGCAGAGGGAAGCTTATGTCTCGTCGTCCTGCAGGATTTTTTTATGTGCAGAGTGTCGTATTTATTTACTGCACGGCAGTAGCGGTGCGTGATATTTCAGTTAGTCATATCTTGAAAACGACGCATGGGACCCACTTCACTTTTTAGGTGATGACTATACCCCTCTTACAGAAAGGATTTATAGTGAAAAAATCGTCAGCAAAGTTTGCGAAAAAATTTTCAAAAACACTGGAGCACTCCTGGGTTCTCAGTAACGCTCTGTGGGATATTTGCAGTATATTTTTTTTCATAATCTAGAAACAAATATAAGGAGACGTTTTTCGATTTGTTGCAAAATATTTTTTTTTTCAAAAAGTTATGGCCATTTTAATTTTAATTTTATAGGAACATTTTGTTTCCCAAAAATTAAAATGGCCATAACTTTTTGAAACAAAAATATTTTGTAACAAATCGAAAAACGTCTCCTTATATTTGTTTCTAGATTATGAAAAAAAATATACTGCAAATATTCCACAAAGCGTTACTGAGAACCCAGGGAGTGCTCCAGTGTTTTTGAAAATTTTTTCGCAAACTTTGCTGACGGTTTTTTCACTATAAATCCTTTCTGTAAGAGGTGTATAGTCATCACCTAAAAAGTGAAGTGGGTCCCATGGGTCGTTTTCAAGATATGGCTAACTGAAATATCACGCACCGCCACTGCTGCACGGTAGCTTCTTCTGGGGAGAAAATAAAATGATACAAACGGCGTCTTTCGTCGTGGTGTTAGAGTTTTTAAAGAAGTGAAAAACGGGATTAAGAATTGGTCTGTTTACAATCTGTCGAAGCATCTGAAGGAATCTTCGATTCAAATAACATTTTTTGTTTCATTATTTACAAAAATTTGAGATTAGTGAATCTAATTCAAATTAATAACAATTTTTGTACTGCGTGGTACTTATTGTCTGTTCAAAAATTCTATGGTTTTAAATTTTATTGCAAAAATTAACAGTATATCCTCGAAATCTAACTTCAAATGTATGCCAAATGATAGTTTATGATAAGACTTTAATCTTCCCGAAATTTCAGATTGAGGCTGCATTGGGTTGTTGAGATACTGGAGGTCAAAGTTGTCATTTTTGCATGGGCTTGCAATCCATTACGGTTGATCTTATCATTACAAACTTATCATGACAGAGTCGATTCATTTTTAATAAAAATTGAGTTCTTATGTCAGAACTTACCTTTTTTATTTTTTCGAAGTCGTAGATTCAGCAGTTTTTTTTATAATCCTCTTTATTTTTTTTTTTTACCAAAATAGATTCATATTTTTTCAAATTAGTAGCATTTACCTTACAATTAGTCTTTACAAAGACTATTAAATATTTTTTTTAGATACAGAATTAATTCCGAATTATTTAATAAACATATTCTCCGGATAAAAAATATATTCACACCTGTTCCGGATATCTCATATAATTTTTTGTTTTTCATTAAAATAATACATTTTAAAGAATTATCGAAATTGTGCTTATTTTCAGGAAAATTTTGATATTTTATACTTTTAATATATTGTTTTCTTTCTGTTCTCTTTTATCAAACGTCCAAAAAGACATTCTTTAGTAACTTTGTAGTTATTGATCAATTTACTGATAAAAAATAGAAAAAAAGATAATGTCTGGTCATGTCGTTTGTTTAGGTTATGAGAAACAAAAAGTATCAAAAAGTCATAAGTTTTATTCAGTAGATTTTCATTCTACATTATTTGATATTTATTAATAATCTAAGATAAAAGATTGTTAATAAATATCAAAACACAAGAAAACGAAAATTGTATGATATCAGCGATACCCGTTATAAGTCGTGATGATGATTTAAAATTGAGCTATCTAATCATTTCCAAGGATCAAAATGCACCAGACTTATTAATTTATAGAAAATCAACACCAGCTAGTCTACTTTTTGAACTTGTGATTTATTACACAGATTTTTGTCACCTTGAACTTCAATTGACCTTGAGAATTGTTAGGAGGAGGTTGGGGTGGTTTCGTTTATAGTGAAATCGATTATTAAAAAAAAATTGCTAAAATTAAGGGGGGTCGAGGGCGGACTTATTATTATTGACCCTCCCCCTTTTGGTTCTTCAGTTCACTGCTAAACATTGAAGAGTTATAGCGAAATGATAATGGTAGATTCGTGTTCAGGAGGTTAAAAAACATAATGAGACATAGCTTTCGTCTAATAAGGACTTTATTACACTACACGTTGCTTTAATCTTCCCGAAGTTATAATGATCCACAATCCTCCAGATTTCTGAAGGTTCTTCAGCGGTTTGCTGAAGACTAAAGCGTAATGGCCAAATTCTGATGATGAATCCGTGTTCCAGAAATGAGGAAACATTAGTTATCAAATGATTACTGAATTTTAATCGAAAAATGAATCGACATTGTGATGATAATTTGATCAGTAACGGATTGCGAGCCCATGCAAAAATGACAATGATTCAAGTCTTATCATAAACTATCATTTGGCACATATTTGAAGGTAGATTTCGAGGGTGGCTAAACAAGCGAAAAAGAGCTAATTTTTAGGATCGCTCATCTTCTACCACAAACTAAAAACTTAATTACTAACTCCGTTTCGTACTTGACAATCAGAATACAAAAATAATTTCATTGATCTTTTTCGACAGTATGAACCAAAAAGATTACAAAAACGTAGGTATCAACATTCATCATAGTTAGAGGATTTTTCGCGTATTAAAAACGAAACTAAAATGCATCCCCACAAACTGATAATAGCTTAGAAGCTCACTGAAGACGATTTTTATAGAAGAACGTAGTTTTGCTAACAAATGATGCAAATTTTAAATAAGAGTGATATCCAACCAGAAGACGTTCTGTTCCTTGATGAGAATATTTTTACACTTCACGGCCATGTTAATAGTTAAAACTCACTACTGGTCTAAAAAGAAATTCACAGCAACGAAAAAATTTCATTCCTAAATTCAACCCCCTTCGAATGACAATTGTAACCCCCAAACTTTTAAATTAGAAGGTAGGGTTTGTGGTACCTCATTTGAAAGTTCTTTTCAATCTTTATTCAAAAATACTTTGGTCTTAAACTTGATTGAAAAAATTAACAGTGAAAAAATTAAATAATATGACTGACGAAATTTGCTGATACCATTTTGTTCTCGCTAATTAGAAGGCAACCAAAACAATTTCAATGACCTTTTTCGACAGTATCAACTAAAAAGACGACATAAAAACTTATCAATATTATTCATACTTTGGGCATTGTTAGTTTTGCTGAAAACGCCGTAGCAACTTTCCGTGTTATTGTGGCAGCATTAAATAATTTAGTTGTAAAACTACACGATTTGCCGATTATATCCCAAGGTACAATCAGTAAAATTAAAACGAAGTTTTGCGAATGTGGACATCATTGGCGGCTCGTGACTTTTTGTTCTGTGGAGGCAAACATATTTTGTAAAAATGTTTGTTTCCTTTTTTATGATGGTAAACATTGTTAGTAATATGCCGCATAGTTAGGAGAAGGACCTCTACTTGGTCAATAAAATATATTAAGTACATTTGTCTAACATAATGTACCTAATATATTTTATTGGTTCAGCAAAAGTATCGGGAAGGTGTAGAGTTTCCGTCATATTATTTTACAATTAAAAGATACAGTGAAATAAAATACGCATTTTTGCCAGGACTGCGACAATTTAGATTTGACGGGTTGAATTGATCACATTAAATAGGTAATTTACAAACACAACTAATATATTCCTGGCTCTTTGAATGTGTCAACTGCACGAGATAAAGTTTTAAGATTTGATCAAATCCAGACTTTGTCCAAGCATCTTCTCCATAATTTGAAAATAAAACACACGACCAACACAACAATTTATTTAAAGTTGAAGAACCACTTAGCCATTTGCATTTACCATACCACGTATTAACAAAACTACGAGCTGGCTTACCCTGATTAATTAAAGTTTTATTCAGATCTGGCCGTGGTACTCTTAAATCTTTAACAAATAATTTATCCTCATAAGATAGGCGACTACATTTGTACTTTATAATATATGATACTCAACAGTATCATTGCAGGTTTGAATATTTATTTGAGTGTCATGACACCTTTTATTGTTATTTTTATGAAACAAACTGCTACACTCGCCAGTTCCTCCATTATAATTTTGTATAGTTAATTGAATAAAATGTTCAAATAATGACTAACGTAAGTAATATGGTACACTTTCAATTAGTATTACCCTCCTATACCACTCAAAACGCTCAAAAAACCCGGCAAGACTAACAGCACTTTCCAACGAAAATTTCCAAAATACAGAACAATAAAATATATTTAATTTTGTAGGATATGTTGTTAGGTTCATTAAATCATCGCTGTCACGTGTGAGAGGTGGGAGGTGGACGTGTTTGCCTCCGCTATGCAGCTTTTTAAATGACCTTTAATGCCATTGGAGTTAAGGATTAAATTTGTTAGCAACGCAGGTTATTGTGAAGCGCGAAGCCGTATTATAGCGAAGCTATTCCTTATAAATACATATGTGAAAACATTGGCATCGGAGGCTTGCCACCACGGCGATAGACTAGGCGCTGGATCGTTCAGGAGGGCTAATATGTTGCAAATAATAGTGCAGGAACTCCTTTGACATATGATTATTAATATTTTTATTTTTAGAAATCAAGTTTTTTACCCGATATATGAATTTAAAAATGAAAGGTAATTAAAGTATTATAGGTAGGTAGGTTTATAAAAAAAAAAAACTTATTTGTAATTTTCACAGAGGAGGCACTGCCTCCTCTGCCTCCCTGACGAGTCGTCACTGGTGGACATGTACGACATGGTACGATACTGGGATAAGGCGCGAATCACATTTTATTTATTTTTTTCGAAGTGTTGCACCAACTTTTTTCTCACGCAATTTTTATGAATAATAGTACACATAAAGGAGCATAACATATATTATTTTCGTGATTGTAAGTCTCAGAGATCACGAAAAAAAAATATGATTTACTTATTTATTTATTTTTTTATATAAAAAGTTATTATTATTATATTAAAAAAATATATATGATATACTTTGTAATGTAACCTAAAGCCTCGCATTGGTCTTACTTCTCTAGCATAATTAGTTTTTGAGATATATTACTTTGAATATAATAAAAGGGCAAAGCACCGTCACGTGCATTGTAACGCATTTTACAGTTTAATCGAATCGCCGCGGCGATAGCTCAGTGGGTGAAGAAGATGGCGAGAGAAGAAGGCGCTAGGTGAGAAGATGGCGATTACTCCGAGAGCTATTATCCGCCGGGTTCGAATCCCGCCTGGCAATTGGCACCTCTTACAGGATTTGGTTTGGTGTCCTACGTCTTTTTCATGTATATTCTTCCTCTGCACAATGACTCTTAGGGGAGAATGTCAGTTTCTGTGGTGTGATTTATTATCAGGCAAAAGTGAAAGTAACCACACGGCCATATCTGTTCGTTGTTAGGGGATAACATTCATGAGGATGCGACTATTACGCCAGTTGGATGTGATCTAGTGAATATGATACATTTGGACATTATTTTATTTTTCCAGCCAATTTTGACCCCAATTTCCAGCTAATTTTGATCCCAGATTTGGGTTCAGCGGGCGAAAATACATACCAGTAACCGGTATATAGGTCTGTTCCCGAGTACACGATCTTTTTTTATTTTATTTTATGTGCATGTGTTATTGTTGTAGCGAATTGTCAATCTCTGATACCGATAAATTTAATATTACCGATAAAGTTGAAAATTTTGCAATTTTGCAACTTTGCCATAAAGTTGAAAACCATATTATTATTTTTTAATTAAAAATGAAAAGACTTTCAAATGCGGTATCATAAACCTTTCTTCCAATCTAATTGGAAGTAAGGTTTAGCAACTGTCACTTGAAAGAGGTTCAATTTAGGGATGAATTCTCACGTTGGAGGATGTCATTTCAGACATAATTGACTTATCTCTATAACCAAGAATGGATGATGGGATTAACTGAAAATATAAATATTGTTTATGAACCTCAAATGTGCCAGGTGAAATGGTAAAAAATAAACGTTGTGAAGCTTTTCTGATATTTCGTTCCTTTTGTTTAATTAGATTTCTTTCCTTCACAAGTTTAAAAAGAAATAATTAAAAATTGTAATCGAGAACGACACTTGCGACAAAAAAGCTCCTCTCTCACCGTTATGATATCTTCGTACAATTAGTTGAACAATTATAAATTAATCTAATCAAAGAACGACTTCTGAAGCGGAAGAACTTTATATAAGCTGTAATTAACCCAATTCGCAAATGAAACCCAGCAAGAAGAAGTAATCAGCTTGAGGTTTGACGAAGTTGAAGTACTTATAGTTCCAGTAATCATGTTATTTTACCTGAGAAACAGGTTTCCCGAGCGTTAGTTGGAAGACTTCGGAGAGAACTCTTTATATTGGTTCAAATTATTATATTTGTGGAGAAACGGGATTCTAAAGCTAAAAGAGCAAAGTTGGGCATTGATCGATGTCTCAAAAACTACTAAAGTAAAATAAAACTAGCGAACTTTGCACAATACTCTCATATAAAAATATCAGCCTCGAATCATTAACTTTAATTTACAGCAGGTCCTCACTTTATATTCTGCAAAAACTATCTAGGAAATTAAAAAAAATATGAACTTTTTTATCAGAAACAGCAACAAAATAAAGAAACAAAAAGAAAGTAATAAATGTCTAATTGAATAACAGAAATACTATTATTTCGTACAAAAACAGGTAGCTAATCGTTTTCAAATAGTTTATACTTGACAAAAATGTTTTTCGAAATGGACTGCTTTCTTGGAGTTTGAAATAATTTTCACACGAAATTTTAAGAAAGAACAGTTTTATTCAATTAAACGCTTTTCGTTAAATCAGTTCACAAATGTTCACAAATCAAGTCTCCTTCTTTATTTTTACTCAGCATGTACGATCGATGAATGGAAATGTTTTCACAACGAAATATACAAACTGTTTTATCCTCTATTAAGAAAATGTCACTGGGTTTGGGAATTATCACTACAGCGAAGTACGAACTTTTTTTTTAATTTCACGAAAACGAATTTTTATGATTAAATTTCTAGTTTTTCAAACGAGCAAAACGAAATAACCCTTAGTAGGACGTTATTATAATACGAGCTTGTTTTACGAGGGAAATAGCATTTTGTCCACAAGGCTTATGAAAATAGAATGATGCGCGTTCCGTGTTGTCACCAAAGGCTTTCACACCAGGTACTTAAGCAGTGCCTAACTGATAGACACATAACACGTGACTTAATACCCTTAATAAATCGGAAGCTCCGTGGATTCGACCTTTACAGCACTGGTTTAAAAAAAAATTAAAGTGAAAACTTCTATATTCTCAACTATACCTGTACCTAACTAAAAACCGTCACGCTAGCATTTCGGCTATACCCAATTTTTGTGCGTGTGTATTAAATATAAGGTGCATATTTTGCGAATTACTGGTAGACAAAGAACAAGTATAATATTAACCCTAATTACACAGCAGCACAACATTTTTTGGGCGGCACCCGAAACCGGGCCATGTCCCTTATATGTTTTTGGGGTCGTTAATCACGAATATGAACTCCAAATTGCTCTAGCATATCAAAATTTTGTTTTAACTTAAAAAAACTTCCAAAAAATCAAAAAATTGCTCAATTTTTGAGCGTTAATCAAATAAAAAATGATACTATCACGGGAAGATAGCTGGAAACAAATAAGAAATTAAAATTAATTAAACATAGTAAGAAATTTGTATAACCAAAATCTACAAATTCTACGTCAATAAACCCCATAAAAAACCAACTCCACCAATTTTTACTATATAGTAAAATCTTAACCAAACGACACGTCTAAACGAATCAATTTTAACGCAACAGAAAAGTAAACACAAGAATCTTAACCAAACGACTCTATACGAATCAAATTTAACACAACAGAATGGTCAACACAACAATCTCAACGAAACGACTCACAACGAATCAAATTTAACACAACAGAAGGGAAAACATACCAAGATCTTAATCAAACGAATCTAAACGAAACTACATTTAACACAAAACAAGGGAAAATCTTAACCAAATGACTCCAAACAAATGAAATTTAACACAATAGAGAGATAAACACAATACTTTATCTTTCTGTTGTATTAACTTTGATTTGTTTAAAGTCGTTGTTTAAGATTCTTGGGTTTTTCCTTCTTGTTTTTTTTTAAATTTCATTTGTTTAGAGTAGGTTGTTTAAAATTCTCGGGTTTGCCTTTATGTTGTGTTAAATTTTGTCCGTTTTTGGTTGTTTTTTTTTTTTTTACTATATAGTAAAAATTGGAGTTCAGAAGTTTGAATTTTTTTTATTTGGGGTTTATTGACGTAGAATTTGTAGATTTTGTTTATCCAAATTTCTTACTATATTGTTTTCAACTAACTTCCCGTGATAATATCTTTTTTATCGTAGTATTTGATTAACGCTCAAATATTTCTTGGTTTTTTTAGAGGTTTTTTTTTAAGTTAAAACAAAAATTTGATGTGCTCGAGCAATTTGGAGTTCAGATTCGTGATTAACGACCCCAGAAACATATAGAGATCTGGTCCGGTTTCGGGTGTCGCCCCAAAAAATTTTGTGGTGCTGTGTTATCTCCCGACCTAAAACTAACCTAAAAAACCAACCTAAAAAACTAACCTAAAAAAGAAATGTGCCAGATCTCGTACATCCCGATCTCATACATCTCGACGTTTCAGAAGATTTTAGGCTTATTAAAATAAAAATATAAACTTCGAAACCATTCTTATATTCCACTAGTGAGTAAAAATAATAATCACGACCTGCAATGTTTTGTTTTTACCTCAAATAAGTGATTTCGAAGACTTTTTACGTCTAACCGATGCGTTAGCCATTTTCTACCCCCTAATAGTTTTGAGAAAACCTAACCAAAAATGCAAAAAGGCCTTGCTGCCTATATTCGTGTTAATAACTTACAACGATACGGGAATGAGTAAAACAAACTTAGACCAACTTTTCGCTTCCAAAATCTTCAAAACCAATAGGAATCATCATAATCAACATAATGTAGAGTTTAGCAGGAAATACTTTGTGTGAGTATATACACAAGTAAATCAGACTTAAATAGCTATTTCCATAGGATTTTGATGTGCTGAATACAATGCCGTTCCCGTTTTATTCCATGAGGTCAGGAATTTTTGAAAACATAACCTCAAAATTGGCAAAAAGCCAGTTTTGACATATTTAGTACTCAAAGGAAAATTAGATTTTAAAATGACTTGAAGAAAGGAATTAGATTAGGATTTTCACGTGGTATATTTTTTATCAACAATATCAGAGAGAAAACTTATTTGTGAGAAAACAATTCTCTTATTGAACTGAAAAGTTCTAACGTTGTAAAAACATAAAAATATTAACATAGTTAGCCGTAAAATCCGTTATAAATGATACATACCTGAGACTTTAACGGAATATATTCCTAGCGGGGTGAATGATTTTTCAAAAAATTCCGAGAACCAATTTTTAAATGTATTTACCTACATTTGCAAGTAATGCGAAAAATATAGCCCTCAGGGGTGGCTGAAACCACCCTCGACATGATTTTTTCAAATGCAACCCATGGCTTATGACCCCTGACTGTAAAGTGGTGGAAAGAACAATCCAACGCACTATCAAATTTTAATTTTTAGTATGTTTGTAGGGTTGCATATAATTAAAACGTAATTTTATAGTCTAATTTATTTTTAACTCAACAATTTCGTACTCAAAATGTGTGTTGTTTAGTTTTTGGAATGTAAACCTTACTTTTCATATGTCCCCAAAAAATTCCAAGCAATTTTTTGCCACAACTGATATTTGTTATTTTTTGCTAGTGTTTTTATACTGCCGCAAAGAGTAATTTAGTTTGTATGCTGTATTCAGAGTTTGAAACGAAGTGTTATTTCAAATTGGTGAAAATGTCTTATTTAAATGAATCACTAAAAATCGAAATTTTGATGATGATTGTATGGTGATAGGGCGCGAACTCAAGGCGAAGTTGTTCGCTTGTTTCGAGAAACGAACCGGACTTGCCACCACTAAATGAAGGTACCATTAGTAAAATTGAGGCACAATATCGGAGATGGTCATGTGGGAAAGTACCGAGTAAGAGGCAGGCTGTTGTTGATGACGACACTAAGTTGAATTTGTTGCTTGCTCTAGAAGAAAATCCAATCACTCCAGCCTGAACTGGCCGTATTGTAATCTTAATCACAAAACAGTTTTAAAAATACTTAAATATGAGAAACAACGCCATATAAAATGCAAGCTGTTTAAGAGCTACTTAAGATGATCCAGATCGACGAGTGGAATTTTGCGATTTATTGATGACTTGTATTGATCAAAACCGTTATCTTTAGAGTGGATAGTTTTCCCTGACGAGGCTACTTTTACATTAAATGGGCACAAAATCCAAAATTGTCGCCAAACTTCATACTCAGCGCCCACAGAAAACTAATGTGTGGGCCGGAATAATACAAGATATAATTGTAGGACCATTTGTCTTTGATGACACTCTTATTGGAGCAAGATACTTGCTTTTACTCCAGCACGAACTAATGCCCGTGCTATGTCATTTATTTCCAAACCCCTTAAACCCTAACCTGACCGACGAGAGGTTATGGTTTCACAAGATGGGGCCCCACCACACTATGCTGCCATTGTTCGTCAGTATCTGGACAGAATTTTTCCGGTAGGTGGATTGGGAGGCGAGGTAATATTGAGTGGCCAGCAAGATCTCCAGATCTTACACCACTGGATTTCTTTTTGTGGGGACATCTTAAAAGTAGGGTTTACATTCAGAAACCCAACAACATAGCGATCTGCAGGAAAGGATAAGAGAGGAAATCGGAAAATAACATCGCAAATGTTGCATAATGTAAGGGACGAAACCTACCACAGATTGGGATGCTCCAACAAGTAATGGTACATTTTGAACAATTGTTACGTTGAAAATAAATTTAATTTTTAAATTGTTTTAATTGTACGCAACCCTACAAACATACTGAAAATTAAAATTTGATCAGTGCGTTGGATTCCTCTTTCCACCAGCTTTACAATGAGGGGTACAAGCCATAGGGTTGCATTTGAAAAAATCATTTAGGGTGGTTTCAGCCACCCCTGAAGGGCTATATTTTTCATATTACTTGCAAAATGTAGGTAAATACATTTAAAAGTTGACGTGTCTCGGATTTTTTTGAAAAATCATTCACCACCCCACTAGCGATTATATTCCAGTTAAAGTCTCCACCGTGTATATAATTTTCCTTTGAGTCACTAAATATGTCCAAACTGGCTTTTTAATCTACCTTGATGTTGTGTTTTCAGAAAATATAGTCAAAAACTGCAGAATATAGGAAGAAGTGGCAGTTTTAGCACATTAAGGTTTTCTCAAAACTGCGACGTGATTGCGCAAAACGGCCAACGGCATTGGCCTAAAAAGTGTTTTTTGCAGACCTGTGAAATTGTTTTGAAACCTTATTGATCTTGTGCACGTGGTGATTTTGTTTAATTAAACTTCTTTCCTTCACAAGTGTCACGGGAGTAATAGAGACAGACGCTTACGACAAAAAGGTCTACTCATTTCTCCTTTAATATCCCTTCTTCCAATTAGTTGAAAAATTACAAATTAATATAATTAAGGAACACCTCCTGAGGTGGAAGAACTTTGTATAAGTCGTAATTAACCCAATTTTCAGACCAAGCCCAGCACGAAGAAGTAATCAGCTTGACACTTGCCGAAGTTAAGGTGCTTAAAGTTTTAGTAATCATGTTATTTTACCTGAGAAACTGGTTTCTCGAGGGTTAGTTATAAAATTTCGGAGAGAAATATTTACAGTGGTTCAAATTATTATATTTGCGGTGAAACGAGGTTCTAAAGCCAATAGAGCGAAGTTGTGTATTAGTTGATGGTTTCAGCAACTACTGAAGTCACGTCAAGAACTTGTTAAAATTAAACTTATGTGAAAAAACGGGGATAATAATACAGTTGGATAAAAGTGTGTTTATAGATATACTGATTTTATAGATATAGTGATTGTCGAACATGCAAACCCAAGGAGCTCTGTTAAAGCAAATTTTGGTTTTGTAAAATGTAAAATATGTAGTGTTAAATGTTTTTTTCCTTACACACCGCTCTGAAAATTTCTCTAAAAAAAGTTAAGTTTCGTTAATTTATGGTATTATAGAAGTAATAGTTGCACAATGAAATTTCAAAGATGAGTTTTGAAGGAAAATATGGAACGGAGTTTTGACGGAAAATATTTCCGGTTTATTGATGTTTCCTTTAAATTTGCCACGCGCATATAAAAGTAAATTCTAAGCACTTTTTTCATTTTTGAAATGTATTTCATTTAATTTTGTATCTCAACAACTAACCTTATTTTTCATTGTCTCGTACCGGTTTTTTTAAACCTCCCGCGACACCATTGCTACATATTTGATATTGAACAATTAGTAAATATTTGACGATATGTTGTAAATATTGGTAAAAAATAAGTATGTTGTAAATATTACGATGGACACTCTACGTCAAAGATAAAAGTAGAAAAAAAATACTTTGGTACCTACATTTTTTTTTGAAGATAAATAAGAAAGCCTTTTATAACGATTTATAACGAGCCAGTAAAAAAAAATCAAAGTTGGCCAAGCAAAAAAAGACGTTTTTCTATTCGATAGAATAGAAATACGTCTTTTTTAAATTTGTGTTATTAAATGTATAACCTTATTTAATTGTCAAGGTTGTTACATTATATAACGGCCATTATTTATTTTACAATTGTGACAACCACTTGTTAAAAGTTTGACAACAACAAAGTTTCCCTTCAACATCGTTATTTCCATATCTGTCGTTCATAGTCAGATTTGATGACGTTTTTTTTTGACGTTTTTTCTTTATACAGGGTATTTGGCTACCCGTGTTACAAACTTCGTGATCGTACAGGAAATTTGACGCTGAACAATAAAGGTGCTCTTGGTGGTCCGATTCCTTATCGTTTTTGAGATATTTTGATTTTTCAAATTTTTCAAACTTTTACGACGTGTGGACGAAAAACGTTTAGAATATCGTTTTATCGAACTCTACAATGAATTTGAGGGTACCATTGTATTCTACGTTAAATTTTCTACGAGAAACAATCTCGCTTGATCCCAGAAAAAATTTCAACTCAAGGCAGTATCACCTGAAATTCCAAAAATTTCAAAATTTACGATTTTTTTTAAAAGTATAATGTTGTATTTGAGACACAAGTTACACACCGAAATGGTCATTTTGATACTCCGTTTTGCCACAGTTTTGCCACTTTTGTAGATTTCAAAATTTTTTGTGATGATGTAGGTTTCGAAATGATGCTGCTTGCGTTGAAAATATTTTCTGGGGTAGAAAATTTTACGTAGATTCCAACGGTACCCACAAATTTATTATAGCATTGGATATAACTGTTTTCTAAACGTTTTTCGTCCATACGTCGTAAAACTTTAAAAATTTGAAAAATCGAAATATGTCATAAACGGTGCGTGTACGATCTCAAAGTTTGTAACACGAGTAGCCAAACACCCTGTATATAACTTTAACACTTTTCCTGGATTACAAGAATTATAATATTCTTTTGATTTTGGTGACCACCATTTGTTGTTATGCACCACCAGCTTTGCACCAACCTAAGTGTGCAGACGTTTAACTGACATGTTCGATAAAATTGTCTGCACTAAATTCTCAAAAAAAAAATGCTAGTGTCCCTTTTATTCGTCTAAACAGCACGTCACATATCTTTATTTTAAATTTTCATGTTATTGCAAATTGCATAGCCTTTTCCTTAGTAGAGATTCAATAGTACTTATATAGTGGTTTCTAGTTAGACTCCGTTTTTTTTAGCAAGATAACGAACTAGGCTATATATCAAATTTTCATTTAGCACATGTAAAGAGACTTCTATTATGGCAAATAATATATAATAATATATTCGATAACAAATAAAATAATAAAATTTTATTCGTTACCAATTACAGTTTTCGCTTTCAATATATTCCCCCTTGGTGATCTCTACTACGCTCCATACGACGTTTCCATTGTTGAAAGCAGTGCTGGAAGTTCGCTTCTGTCAGCTGGTTCAGTACCTCCGTCGCTTTTGCTTTAACCGCTTCCACACTTTCGAATCCTATCCCCTTTAGTGCCGATTTGACCTTGGGAAATAAAAAAAAGTCAAGGTAGCAAGGTCGGGCAAGTATGGTGGATGTTCCAACACAGTAATGCCGTATTTTGCAAAAAAACGCCTTCACAAACAAAGCAGAATGGGCCGGTGCATTGTCCTGGTGAATCTTCCATAATTTAATCTTCCACAAATCGCGTCTTCTCAGACGCTCACGAAGGGGCGTCAGAACCTGGATATAGTAATGTTGATTGACCGTCTGACCCTCAGGCACCCTGTGAACATAAACAATGCCTCGAATGTCAAAAAAAGACGATCATCATCGCTTTGAATTTGGATTTGCTCATCTTGGCTTGTTTTTCATGTTTTTCTACCAATGCATGAATTGGCGCTTTGTTTCGGGGTCCTAAGAAAAAAACCACGATCCACCACAAGTAATTACCGTGTCTAACAAGCCTGGATTAATGTCAATGTTGTTTAGAATGTCAGCGTAAATGTTCATTCTTGATTCCATTTGCTCGGGAGTGAGGAGTTTTGGCACCATTTTTGCGCAAACTTTGCGCGTGTTGAACGATTCATGCAAAATCTGGCGAACACATTCTTTGTCGAGTCCTGTTATTTCAGCAAGCCCTCGGATGCATAGATAACGCTCTACGCGCATCGATTTTACAGTTTTTTTTCAATGTTTTCGTCCGTTTTTGACGTTGATGGCCGTCCGGGGCGCGGATCATCTTTGGTCGTTTCACATCTCTCTTTAAACCGTTTAAACCATTCAAAAACTTATGTGCGGAATAAACATTCATTCCCGTCCACTTCTTTTAACATTGCATAAGCTTTTGTAAAAATGTTTCCCAGTTTAACAAGAAACTTGAGATTAACCCGTTGCTCCAGCTGAACACTTAACATTCTAAACACTACTAAACAGCGTCACTGGTGCGTAGATTAATTCAAACGACTGCTACAGTCAAGAGACCCACTGCCCTGTCCAGCGAGCTCAGGGTGGAGAATGTATCACCAGACTCAGTTATGTTGAAACTTGTCGCGACACGCTCGCATCGAGCTAGTAGCAGCATCAGTTCGGTTATTTAATAGCCACACCTCGTAGAAAACATGCATAACCTATTTTTTTATGATTTAAAATGAGATTTCTTTAAACAGTAAACTAACTTTTGGCAATAACCGACTTAATCGTTCCTCTCTTCAATTTAAATCTGTAAATTTTCTTGTTCTTATGTACACAATCAAATTTTATATACCAGAAGCCCAAAGGAGTTAATCAGACGGTGGAAGTAGTCTACTTGGTTCTGAATGCTTCTGTTCCTGTAATGGGTAAAAAGGGCCGTGGTGTTAAAAAGACAAATGTGGAGAAAATAAAATGCGAAATGAGATAGACCCCCCATTAATCATTCGTTTTAAGCTCATGAATATCCCCCTTTCAGGTGTGGGAAAGTGGAAAAGGGATATGAATTCATATAACGCAGATCTCGCTTTCGAATGACCGTCCACATAAAAAAAAGTAGACCAAGAATTGTTATTACCTTCGTGATAAAGCGCCAGTCATAAAGGTCGTTATTGCGATAAGTTAAACGCAAGAGTTATGTGAAAAACGTAATATTAAAGTTCATATATGCAAACTCGTAAAGGAACCTATTTGTGTAATATAGACCTGCATTAGTTAACAGAACGATAGTTCACTGAAAATACATCATAATAATACAACAGTGAATATTCGATTAAACGTACTAATAGTCCAAGAGCTGGTAGACATTTTTGGGAAGGTATTTGAGGCAATGTGAAAAGTTGCTCAAAACTTCTTTTAGTGATACCTAAATACAAAAATGCAGACCTGGCTGATGGGTTAGGGGGCTTAAGCGACCATTAAATTTTTCAAGAAGCGAAATAATTTTTGAAAAAAATGTTCTTGAGGCACATTGAGATTTTAACATTTTAAAATTTAATATTTGAAGACTTGAAAAATCAAAAAGCCAGATCATTTAACCGGGTCAAAAAGTTTGCCAGACGTTTGCAAAATTATTTGTACTTGAGGCACTTTGAAATATTTGTAGGGTGTTATTCGTGACTAAAAACAGTTATTTACAAAAAGACAGGTCGTTTCGGTGGGACATTTTACCCGCCAGGAGTGAGAATGTTCAACGTGAGTGGGAGTGAGTAGTGCGGTGCGCAAGTTGAAATGCGAGAGAACGCGTATATCGGCAGCTGTCTCAAGAGGAAACACGATGATTGGCTCCCGCAAAATCACGTGATTAAGATCATTCGTGCGGTTGTTTGTAAGAATTTTGGGGTATTTAAAACGTTCTGTCGTATACCGCAACGTATTTATCTAACACGTGTTTTTATAAAAGTCCTCTTTTTTATTTATGGTAATAATTGTGTAAAAAAAAGTGTGTGTTATTTGCACAAGACAATGAAAAAATAATTCTTTTTAATGAGAAGACATTGAAAAAAAGTTGTGAAGTGTTAGAAATTCACTTCTACATCGTCTACAATATACTTTATGAACCGCCACTGATGTTCTTGACCTTACCATCTCTACAGCTGCTCAACTAAGTAGTTAATTATTATGTTAACCATTAACATCGCGAGATCACGCTCGATCTTTATAATGGTCGGATAGGGGTAAACAGAAAACTTGTATAGAGATGCGCGCGTATGTTTTATATTATTTTGTATACATATAATTTTATACTGTTACACAGCCCATCTCTAAGACAAATTTTGTCCGATGCCGCTCTTTAGGTATCATACCCATTGTTACAAAAATTCCCTAGCTTCAATGAAAACATCATACTTCATCTAGAAATTCTGATGTGCTTCCTTCACCACAAGGTATGGTATTTTTTTTTTTTTTTTTTTTTTTTAATATACCCATAAATAATGTTAGTTATTCAGTCTCTAGCCAACAAATTTTTACAAATTTGTTACAATTTTTTTTGTTACAAATGTATTTGTTACAAATTTTTGAAATTTTAGCCAACAAATATTTACAACCTACTCTACCCTTTTCGTTTATAAATAAATATATAAAAGTTTTAAAATAGCAAAATTACGAATAGGAACGTTTTAAATACTCCCTCCAAAATTCTTACAAACGACCGCACGAATGCTCTTAATCACGTGATTTTGCTGGAGCCAATCACACTGCATCGTGCTTCCTCTTGAGACAGCTGCCGATATACGCGTTCTCTCACATTTCAACTTGCGCACCGCACTACTCACCCCCACTCACGTTGAACATTCTCACTCACCTGGCGGGTAAAATGTCCCACGGAAACGATCTGTCTTTTTGTAAATAACTATTTTTAGTCACGAATAATACCCTACAAAAATTTCAAAGTGCCTCAAGTACATTTTTTGATTTTTTTGAAAAATAATTTTGCAAATGTCTGGCAAACTTTTTGACCCGGTTAAATGATCTGGCTGGATTTTTGATTTTTCAACTCTTTAAATATTGAATTTTAAAATGTTAAAATCTCAATGTGCAAACATTTTTTTCAAAAAATTATTTCGCTTCTTGAAAAATTTAATGGTCGCTTAAGCCCCCTAACCCATCAGCCAGGTCTGCATTTTTGTATTTGGGTATCACTAAAGGAAGTTTTGAGCAACTTTTCACATTGCCTCAAATACCTTGCCAAAAATGTCTACCAGCTCTCCTACTATAAGGAGCTAACTATTACACGACGAAGTGGCATTTAAATGTGGTAATATCAGTGGTCAAAAGAAAATGAACTTAAAAGGACTTACCCACGTAAGTCCTTTTAGTTCATTTTAAAAAAAAATTTGTAAAATATTTAATACAAAAAGTAATATTTCTTTTCAACTAGGGTATGACATTTTGCAGAAAATACCATTGCAACTTTTTTTGTCGCTTGTTAAATAGTTGCAGTTTTATTCAGTTGTAAGAAAATTGCAATTGTCTGTTGGACAAGATATGAAGAAAGTTTCATTAATATGGGATATTATGATCTGGGTCTCTAGATTTTTATGGAATCACTATTTTGTCTCTTGTTTTTAGAAAATCGTAGGTTTTTAAAAAACGCACATGACGTTAGTTGATACACTTTAAATCAACGATTTAGCAAGTAACGAGTTTATCTTGCGTACTAGCGAACCAATATTTGCTTGTACAAGTGTAAGAATATTACCAGCTAATTTTTCTAGTATACTGCTATCACAGACTTGTGGTCTGTGGCAACAATACGGACACTGTATGGCCCTGGATTTATGACGTAATTAAAAATCTAACTAACTCATTTTAGCTTTATAACTTGATCAAACTGAAAACGAATCAAGTTTCTTAGAGTTTTAGGCCCAAATTTTATAAGCTTTTGTGGGTATTTAAAAGTTTCTTTTCTTTTGAGGTGTAATTTTTCGTGACTATTAACGTTACCACACCTAAATACGGCTTGATCCCATAATAGTTAGCCCCTTAGTACGCTTATTTGATTAGTATTATGTGACCTGACTCCGACTCTGTCGTGACTCTCCGGAAGTCAAATCACCACGTCCACGTTAGTAGTATCTGCGCATGTCGAAAACCAGGATCCAAAGTGACTGCTCCAAACGTTTCTCGTCATTTGGTTATTTTAGTAATATACGGATAGTTGTTTGAGGATGTATTGGCGTATGTGTTTTAGCTTACATACTTACCTAAAAGCAATGACAAAAGCATTGACAAATGACAATATTTACTGGGACTGTATTTTTTTTTAGGATCTAGGTGACATGCTGCCACGTTTTTCGAAATTTTTAACAATTCGATTAACCGTTGTTATCGTTGGAGAGTGCCTATTGGGAAATTGTTCGTTAAAAATGGCTTTATTTAATATCCCTTTTACAGACCGACCGCAAAGATACCATTTAATGATTTGACCTTTTTCGACAATCTGATAAATATCTACTTTTATTTTTAAGTATGTATGTATGTAGTGCTTTTACAATACCCTCGTAATAACTCACTTTTCTAATCAGTAACTAGACCAAAATAAAATATGGATGAAGTGTTATTTTCAACCCGTCTATCTCTATCATATAGACAGCTCGGACATACCGCACGCATGCGCTCGCGATTGGTTCGTGATTGGTTCCCACTTCATGTAGTAGGACCTGTTCAACATAGAAGTTAACTTAATTTATTATTAACAATTCCCCTTCATTCTGCTGTGCATGCACTAGGGTGATTCGTATCGTAAAAAATACTCTTTTGATAAACTACTATTTTGCATCAACGATAAGCATTATGGCATTCTGTATATGTATTTCGCGCCTAGGGCTGCCTGGTTGTTATTTAAAATCGTACAGCGAATCAGAGTAAAGGTGCCAAATTCAGGTACAGAATGCCATGAAGTGAGAAACCCATATACAGACTGCTCTTTCATGTGCGTAAATATTACGTACCATGTGTAAATACATTATTAGGTATAACTATTGAAATATATTTTTATAATTGATAGCCGTGTTTCAGAGTTCTTAAAGAAAAATTAAATTTTTTTCCGGATTCTTTATCAGATAAAGTAACTTTAGTTATATGCAAGTTGGTCTAAATTATTTTCTTTTGAGTCGAGGGATCTCTGGTATTACGTTGTACATTAATTTCCTGGACACTCTATACAACTTTAGTTCTAACAATTGATATAACAAGTATTATTTAACTTAATCACAAGTATTTTTATTGAGCTAACTATAATAGAAATAAAATATGCGAATATTGTTCTAGTTTTCAGACAGGCAAATACTAATATTTATTGTGAAAATTTCAGCTATAAAGCCAATGTAGTGGAAATAAGTGGATTGAGTTAAATGGATTTTAAATACATGTACATTTTAATGCTATAAAATAATATATTTGTTCAGTTTCAAATGTTCATATAACTATGTAAATATTTGTTATACCTGAATAGATTTAGTTTCAGTTTTATGAAAATACCTACTATATATAGAACTCGCAACAGAATAGCATCTAAAAAAATTAGTTTGATGAAATTTATTTGGGTATAATACATTATTTCTATTGTATGTTTACTATACATGTGATACGTTTCAAAATATTATAATAGAAATACAAAAAATTACAGTTGTAAGATGTGGGAAACAACTGACGTACAGTGTGTCTTTTCATATTTTGACGCCCACCTACAGGGTAACCATAAAATATACAAAAAAACTTAAATACGAAGCTTAACTTTAAAAAACTTAGCGAAGTAAACTTTAAAAAACAATCTTGAACTTATAGTACTAGGAAATTGGATTAGTCGAGTACATATTTTTTACAATGGAAAAAAAATTACAATCGCAGTTGGACGACAATTTATTAATAATTTAAGACGTAACAACATTCATATATCTTACTTTAGAGGTTAAAAATGTGATAAATGCAAACAGGTTGTGACTAATTTGTCAATATATTTTCTTGCTTTCACCTAACCACTTCGTATATGAGAGAGGTTTGGTGGAAAGAATAATATAATTTTAGTACTGATAACTGTAACTATATTATTTTGATTTGTTATAATAACATGTTTGGTGTATTTACTGTCTTGACCAAGTAATTGACCAAGGTAAAGAAATGTACGTTTCTGATAATGTTTCAGTGAAGTAAGCCCATATTCGATTCACCAACTTACAGTAACGTTATATTTTGAGATGCAAACATGTATCTAACTCTTTCAAATATACGGGGTGTTTATGTGAAAGCAAGGTCATATTTTTTCCAATTTAGTCACAACCTGTATGCATTTATCACATTGTTGTTGTTCTAAGGTAAAAACCATGAATGTTGTTACCTCTTAAGTTGTTATTAATAATTTGTTATCAACTTGAGAATGTAATATTTTTCCATTTTTACAAATATGTCCGTACTCGACTAAATCCATTTCTTGTTACCAAAAAACTTATCAATTTAAGATTTGGATAAAAACATTAATAAAACATAATATTTTGTGACTAAAATTGGTTACGAAGCATTTTGAGGGATTCTGAACATCCCTGTGATATTAGGTCATATAGGTCATATGATTTGTAAAGGTCGAGTGGGACAAAATATATAAAGGGTGTTTGGCTACTTGTGTTACAAACTTTGGGATCGGACAGGAAATTTGACGCTGAACAAAAAGGGCCCTCTTCAATATGTTCCGATTCCTTACCTCTTTAGAGACATTTCGATGTTTTTAATTTTTCAAAATTTTACGACGTTTGGATGAAAAACGTTTAGAATATCGTTATATCGAACGCTACTATAAATTTGAGGGTAATTTTACGTTAAATTTGTTACGAAAAACAACATCGCTTGATCCTAGAAAAAATTTCAACACAAGGCATTATCATCTGAATTTCTAAAAATTTCGAAATTTACAAATGTGGCAAAAAAGGAGTGTCAAAAGGTCTCAAGAACTTATGTCTGAAATACAACATTATACTTTTACAAAATTTTCTAAATTTTGAAATTTTTGGAATTTCAGATGATACTGCCTTGAGTTGAATTTTTTTTCTGGGATCAAACGAGGTTGTTTCTCGTAATTTAACATAGAATCCAACAGTACCCTCACACTTATTGTAGCATTCGATATAACGAGTTGTAAACGTTATTCGTCCATATATCGTAACATTTTGAAAAATTTGAAAAATCGAAATATCTCAAACACGGTAAGGAATCGGACCATGTTGAAGAGGACTTTTTTTGTTCAGCGTCAAATTTCCTGTGCGATCTCAAAGTTTGTACACGAGTAACCAAACACCCTGTATAGGTCAAAAAAACATAAAGGCCATAAACCGCTCATATGAGTCATTTAGATCAATATAGGTTATCAAGGTCATAAATGTCGTAAAGGTCGTAAAGGTCATAGATAATAGAAAAACACGGTAGACATCAGTTAGCCGTATGTATTACAATGAGCCGTCCAAAAAAAAAAACGACATCAAAGTTGGCTGATACGTATTTCTATTCTTAAATGTATCTTAAATGTATAATCTTTGTTTGGTTGTCAGAGCCATTATCTGTTTTACAATTGTGACGGCCACTTGTCAAATGTTTGACAACATCAATGTTTTGTTTTGAGTTTCGACATAACCGGTATTTCAATCTCTCTCGTTGACAGTCAGATTTGATGTTTTTTTTTGGGTGGCTCTATATATTCTGCTTGTGTTCAAAGAAAAATGACATGAATAATATAACTTAAATTAATTGTTAACTAACAAGGAGTTATAGACACCATAGAAAACTTTTCAAATAACTGCGTTTAATAGATGGTACCTGTTATCGCTTGTCTAATGAATTCGTTTAATTTAGTGCTCGAAAATGTTCGTTTGTTATGTTTGTTGACCCAGTAAAAATTTTTTTTTATTACCGAGTGAAATTTTTTAGAGTAACGATAGAACTAAGATTAGATAGACCTATTAGGTTTCCTATTTGAATAAAGATTATTATTATTATAAGAATTTTCGTAATTCAGTTTTGGACTTCTGGTTTAAAGTTAGTCAATAGTTGACAAGCAAATTAATATAAAGGATTGGCCCATGTTGATTTAGGACTAGCAAATATTACCAGCTAAAAAAATTCTATGTGGAAGGGAAGGCGGTATGGAATGGGTCACGTAGATGTTACGATGCGGATTGCTTGAGCACGGGTTGGGAATACCGCGGCACGCGGACATATGATTCGACACAATTGGTGCTATACGGGAGGAGCATATGCGCTGAAACGCTTTCTTGTATAAAGATATACACTATATTTTCCGTATGTATTTTCTTCATACTACTCCAATATTGTAAAATATAATGTTCAGTTGTTAATATTAAATTCTACTAATTTATCTGATTTCAAAAATACAGTACTGATAGATAAATAGAGTTTCTATATAACCGTTATTTCCATATCTAACGTTCATAGCCGGATTTGACGAGTTTTTTTTTATGGCTTGTGTGCAAACAAATATGACGTGAATATATAACTTGATATTATTTAGTTCTTCAACTAACAAGACCATGGAAAGCATTTCAAATAACTGGTATGGTGGAATAGATGGTACCTGTACTCTCTTGTCTAATGAATTCGTTTAATTTAGCGGACAGTGGATAACAGACTGAGAAAAAACGACCTTCCGTTATTACGAGGGACGCTTAATAGAGCCCTTTAATGCCGTCGTATCTGGATTAAACTTGTTTATACACCTCATAATCTAAAACTTTCGCAAGTGTAATAACCGACACGGTGGTAAATTAGAATTATACCGGTTTAATAATTACGGATGATGTTGCCGCCTCGTAAAATATATTAGTATAGCACCTAGGAGCGTTGTTACAGAGTCTGGAATTTGATAAGCTCTAGCCTAAGGCTGTAACATGGGCGGCGCGTAAGGGGAACAAGTGGGTAATATTATGACTAGTGTAAAAAACTAAACAAATTTTTCACAGCATCGAAACACTATTGCACTCGAAACACCTTTCGTCAGACATGTTGGCATCATCTGGAGATGAATAAAATTATCTAACTTGGTTATGAGACGGTTAAAACTATCTAATAAGTTACAGACGAGTAATCTATAAGTGTCTTATAGAGCAATTACTAAGCTCTATACATATATATTCAAACTATAGACAATTATGTATGTAGACACTATTTTTAAACGTTTTCGGTCTTCAAAAAGATGAACATTAGTTATAAGAAATTGATGTGTGCGGAAAAGAATAATCAATGTTTTCAATGTACAGGATTATTGACGAAGAATTGAAGGTATACGAGGTGTGTAAATTAAATAATGACACTGATTTTTTTAATTATTTTTATTCGAATAGAAATACAATTTAGTATAGTTCCATAAAATGGAGATCATTTTCAATCGATTCCAAGAAGTCAAGACAACTTTCTCACCTGATATCCTTTTGTTCCTGCGAAAGGTTTTTTGAAAACCATTTTACGCAGATTTTTCTCATCTCCAATTCGTTAGTCAAAATCTTATGGTCAAAATTATGGTGGTATGGTTCAAATTTAACTCTTCCCCGATCATTCTTGTCGTCAACCGACGATCTTAACGCACAAGATCCTCTATCGACATTTTCATCGGTTTTTGAAGATGAATGCCTTCCGCTGCGTGGTTAATCTTCAGTCGGCTCTCTTCCTTCTGAGAATGCCTTAAACCACCGAAAAAACCTGGGCTCTTGAAAAAACACTGTTTCCGTAGGCGTGTTGAAGTTTTGCAAAAGTATCCGGTGCGCTGTGTCCAAGTCTGAAGCAAAACCTGATAGCACACTGCAGCTTAAAATTAATGTCACTCATTTTTACAAGGCACTAGAAAAAACCGGTTTACGAAAACAATCACAAAGAACAAACAAATTACTCTAACAAGTTCAAATTTGTACTGAAGGTATATTATATGTTAATCTACCGCCCTTCCAAGTCCCTTCTCCGCAGTGTTGCTATATCGGGCGTTACGTTGCCAGTCTCATTACTTAATTTACACACCTCGTGTGTTGCAGGTAACTGGGATGAAATGACAGGAAGCCAAGAATGGCTTATGGGCCTTTACATGAAAGTAGTGAAGAAATGTGTTGATGCTAGTCATGACATACTCAAAATTTTGAAATAGAATATTAAATTTTACATGGTTTTCAAAAAATCCAAATACATATGTCAGTCGAGAAGTAGTTAAGTTATGAAATGGGAATTATTATTAAATAAGTCAGACACGTTGTACGTATATACATGCCATGTGAACTTTTTTGGCAGAACAACACAAATCAATTTTTTTTTAATACAGTTCTGTAATTCCGGAACTATGATTAGCAAATAATAAGGTTACTTCATTAGATGTTATCCTTAAAATGAGAAATGTTATTCTCCTTAATTAAAACATTTACATGTCACTACCGACTATCTGCAATACTGTGGAATGACGTGCTTTCCGTGCATGATGAGCACATGATTCCGAATAGTTTCGCCGTTCGATGGAATTTGATTACTCATTTCATTATTTGTTAGTTGAACTTGTAACTTGACGTGATTTAACAAACATTTCATCAGGTTGATAGTATGCATTGCATATGCGTATTGCGATACATCTCATAATTCTTTCGAAATATTTTTTGATTGGGGGTATAATTTTTAGAAATATGTAAATTAGATTTTCCAATATACATATATATAAATATAGAATTTTGGCGTTCATCGTGATCCCTGCTGTATTTAATTCTGTTGTTCATTAACCCCACTCATGACCCTTTGTTAAAAGCTTTTCAATATACGTATTTCAATCAACAGACTAAATATACTCGAATAAATAATATTGAGCCTAAATAATATAGGTGCTCATATCGGATTTTATGGGTTCTCATCATTTCTACCGGATTTCACCCTATTGTTGATTAACCCCATTCATAATACGTTTATTTCGAACATTCATAACGAAGTTTATTTGGGAGTCTCTAGTTTCATACGTGGTTAATCATTCATCATAATGTATGATGACTGTGCTTAATAGAAACTTATTAAATTTTAAGCAATATAATATTATAATAAATCAGCTCAACGATGTTAATTATAATCTAACTCTGATTTTGGTAAATCAATATTACAACGATACAGCAAAATACCGGGATGTACTCGGGATAGGATGTTCTCGTACAGTATTCATGAAGTTATTTTTTTAATCTTTATTACCTAAATAGGCCTAAAATGTCCTGAAACATTAATTTTTTGAGTTTAAGTGAAACAAAAAAAAATGTCTATCTGTTAACCTTTTTTGTGTACATGATAACTCGAGAACGCGTTGAGGTGAAATCAACGCTTTTCTCATCAACTTTTTGAAACACGTATGTATCATGTTCATGACTATATATGTAACTAATTAAAAATTTTTCACTTCGGGAGAGTCAAAACAAGTGTTAAGGTTTTTAGCAGTACGGTAGGGGTTGAAGGAGTTGAAGGGGATATAATTATTCAAAAGGTTATATTGGTCATGAAGGTCATAAATGTCATAAATATCACATAGGTCACGCAGATCATATGGGTCATAAGACCAAACAAACAAAACCAAAGAAACGATCATATAGTTCATATACGTATAAAAATCATAAGGTATTAAAAAAGGCCATAAAGGGCCATAAAGGCCATTAAATAAGGTTCATAAAAGTCGAATAGGCCATAAATGTTATATAAGTCGTAAAGGTCACATACATCCTTAAGGTCGCAATATAGGTCATAATGTTCATAAATGGCACATTAGACATAAACGCCATGTAGGTCATAGAGGTCAATCAAGTATAAAAGTCTTATAGGTACTAAAATCAACAAAGGTCATAAATTCCATACAGATTATATTCAAATCTCACACTTAAAAATACAAACCAATGAGTTTTAGTGTAACTAATTATCGAAAAATTTAAGATGGAAGTGATATTTCCTTAGGCAACGGTTCTTTATTTGCAAAAATGAACTACATCCCATTACTTCTTTTCTTTTCAACTTTATAATAGAAAAGGAAACAACTCGTTTTAATGACAATCGCTAGTGTTTTCGAAAAATAATTTTTGGAAGATATTTCATGTATTTTCATCATTTTGGAAGATGTTTCAGCTATTATAAATTGTGCATTGGATATACATGTCTCATGCACATATCCGATTAGACTTAAAGTTATTGGCATGACGAAGTTATCCGTACCTATGGAGGTCATTTGTATGTGTAGAGCATCCCTTTGAGCACTACGCCTGTCAGGTAAACCTAAGTGGATCAAATCACATATGCAAATGTAACAGTAGGAATTAATTATGGCTGGTAGTGTGGCACGCCGATATTGCTAGATCATACGAAATATATGTCACTATTGTTCATCGACGTCTCCATCTGCCATTGCTGGTTTTGATATACGGGTATGCACGATTTAGACAATAAAACGGAACGGCCAGATTGCGAACACAGTGGCGACTCGTGGGGAAGGCAGCATAGGCAGTGATAATCACAATATAAACAATAATTGTAAATAATTGTATAACTTAAAACATAAAATAATATCTACACAATAATAATTATTATCTTTACAATAATAAAGAAATATTGACGCAAAATTACGTGCATGTTTACGTCAATGTACATGGTCCATACTCATCAGTACATTAAATAAAACATCCAATTAAAAAATTCGTACTCCGTACATCGACACGGGATAAAAAAAAACTCCTAATGCCAGGTGTAGCGTCTTTAGCAGGAGAGTAAAGGTTATTTATAAGTACAACAATAAAGTAGGTAAACAATATGTAGCTAGATATTCTGGATTCTGGAAATGTGGGAGGACGGCATTCAGAAGACCGCAACACTTATGTCCCATTGGGTCCACTGTGCTTCCTCCTTTGGGAATTTAATCCATCTAAACCATTAGTCATCTTAATGTTTAAAAGAGTTGACGACATTGTTTTTGGGGAATATCCCTTATGTTGGCCAAATATGGTCACGTTCACCCGGTATGCCTTGCTGGTAAAATAAAGTGGTTCACTTAACACGGTCTTTTCATCTTACTGACAGCCTCTGAAAAAGGGTGATCCATTTAACTTCAAGTTGTAGGGGACAATTCTCTTAGCTGACACTGTGAGAATGCCGGTTACAAAACCAAGAGTCTTCCTGGTCATCACCAGATCTACCATTGCCGCTTCTTTGCTAGGGTATATTGGAAGCTCCCCTAGCAAGTTGACAGCTATTTGTCACGTCCAAGATCATTAAATTTCACATGGTGGTATTCTTTAATTTGCTGAATTATAGCTGTGATAGGTAGCGGGCTAGAAGGGCTTGGGCCGAAAAAGCTCTTACTGGATGCTTTCCTCGCCAATATACCAGCTTCCTTGCTGTCTTTACATTGCCTATGTTTTTTCCAATATTGCTCTGTTGCTGACACTGTGCTTTGCGTTATCATCAGGGTGTTTGATCCGACTTCTATTCATGTCTTAAAATGTCATATGTCCATTGTCCATATTCCAAGTGGTTCTTATATATACATATATTATTTGAAAGAGATATACGAGTACTTTTTGAAAGAGATGAGTAGCAAGAGACGGGTAGTAATTTATTTGAATTAATAGTACTTTTAACATTACCAGTAATTCATATTTGCATTACCCATTTGCATTAGCCGTTGCAAACTCAAAAAATTTCTAGAAACATTTTTTTGGCATATTCCAGACAAATTAGTTTTTGGGTGTTGACATGGGTATTTATTCTTTATTTTCGCGTTAAAATTTTTCTTGATCAGTGTTCTCTGAAATATAAAAAATTACAATGTACTTTCAATAGTTTACGAAAAATTACTGGCCTTCAATTTCTGAATCAGTCTCGTGGTCGCTATGTATATCATCTCTTTTATCATAGTCCCTATCAATGTCACTACAGTCATTATCTTCTTTCTTATATAATTTTAAAAGCTGTTCCTTATATCGGGGTTCATCTAATTTCACTTTTTTGGAGGTACTCCATATCCAATAAATATCACATACATACTAACCCTACGTCTCTCAGACGGCACAATCAATTTGATTCGCGATATAAAACAGTCAGTACAACACAGAACCGTGTATTTTGGATTGCAGGCGTGTTTTAACCTAGATTGAAATTACATAAAGTGGGGACAACTGAATATGTCCATTTATCAAAATACAAATTTGGTAAGTATATGAAGCCGTCTGAGAGACGGAGGGTTAGTAATTAAGGGTTAATTTGCAGAAAATATTATGTAAATTTTGAGTCCACTCGTATATTTCCAGTTTTTCCATAGCCGTAGATCTAAGAACTAATTGGGAACTTTGGAATGAATTCCAAGGAATAACTCAAAAATGTTTTCGAATTATATACAGGGTGTCCGACGAAGAAATTTAAAAATTTTTAAAATTTTCAAGATCATGCGTTTTACTGACTTCAGAATTTCAATGAAAATTTTTTTTATACAAAAAATATAGACCACAAGAATAATTTTTTTGGATTTTTATAGCTTTTTGAAATAATATTTAATCACGAATATTGAGGGCATAAATATATTGAAATAATGGGTGGCAACATGTGAAAAAAATTTGATATAGGTATCTTACCGTTATTTGTAGAGGAAATCAGCTCGCCTGTCCTTATTGTTCACAAAAAATGTAACAAAATTGATTATTTGGTTTAAAATATGTCTGTCTTTATCCACATTTTCATTGTGGCGTCTTATATTTTCACGATAAGCACTATCAAGCTGTTGCCTTATGTCTACCTTTCCCAACATACTAAAATCTAAGATGTTATGTAAATGTTTTTCATTGTAGCTAGCATGTTTCTTAGCTCGTTCATTTAAATGTTTTAAATCACTCACCCCTTCTTAGTCCATACACTTCGGTTGCCACCCATCACTAAACAAATAAAACAAAACGGTTTGTTTCTTTTTAGGACACCCATATAACCACTTAAAGCTGTCGTCGACACTACTATTCAAATTTCGTGAATAATTTCGCGATTTTTTTTATTAAAAAAAATTTTTTTTTTACCGTTTAATTTCCGTTCGGATCTCGTATGTAATATCTTTATTAGTCAATAAAAAGTCCACCGAATTCATTTTGAAACGTTTCATAATCAAAAACAGTAAAAACACACTTCTCAGAGAAGAAAATAAACAATCACTAAAAAAGGTCACTCAACAAGTGTGACCCGTTCAGCTGATTTTCGAACGATTTAACGACGTCTGTCTGCTGCAATCGTCTCCAAACTTTACCAGTCACCGAAAAAGCCCGATTAAAAACGAGGGCTGGGAAACTGTGTGCCCTCGCCCACGCGCGAAATGCGAGGAGTTCAGACTATGGTGGCTCTGTGCTCGATCGATAGTCTGTCATATATATGTGATAAAAATCATTATTTGTGGTATAAAAGGAATAATAAATATAATATGAATAGTTTCTCATATACAATTAATTTATATTATTGTAACAGTAATTTGTAGTAAATTAACACAAAAGAAATATTTTCTATTGAAATTTGGACTGGGCACGTGCCCCTGTGCCCTTTATCACCAGCCGCCACTGGATATGGGTGGTCAAAGTTGCACTACATGCTATGACATCTTCACAATACAATTTAAGAGTGGCCTGTCAGAGTTTGACGGTTAATATTAAATTATACAAGAAGGCGATTTTCAATGACAAATTTTTGCAAGTTTCCATTGGCAGCTTAAATTTTTTTTACAACCCGTTCCCACAGCAACTCCTAAATTGTTTGTAAGTTCGATTAAAAGGTAAGAATTTTATAAACTACTAATTGCACACTGCAACTTTGACCACCCATATCCCCAGAACGGTTGACAATTGAACCCATGTTTATTGGAAGTCCTTTCTTATCTCTATCCAAGGAATCACTGGTCAAAATTCTTGAACTTCTACGTAGAACACCCTGCATAGACAAAGACACAGACACAGACTGAAAATCGGATATTTTTGGCGAAACAAATATGAAAATATTGACGTAAAATATTTTAAAGGCCTATTTACACAATAATGTAGACTCAAATGTAGATATGTAAGTAACTAAATATCATTTGCTCTAGACCTAGCTCATGTTTGTTTTTTGTCTGTTTTTTTTATATATGAGTTTTTTGTTGGTCTTACATTATAATATCGTAACTTACATCGTAAATATATATTCCCAAAGTCTATAAAAGGAAATAATAATAATGTCAATACGCATGTCAATCAAACCATTTTTTTTAAAACTAATGAATGTACGCTTGTGCAATTTGTCATGGCAAAAATCCAGCGACGATATAGGATAATTATGTGAAGTTGGCGAGCAGTAGGCGCTAATTACCTGATATTAACAGACGCATCAGCGTAACATAAAATCACCAAGCCACTAAACACCAAATATGCGATCAATATTTGATTATCGGGATAGAACTGGTTCATGCTAGCAGGCCGACACGTAACCAGTGGCGGGTGGAATTAAGGGTTGTTTAGAGTGTTCAGTCTAAAATTTGTTTCAATATGTAGGTATATAACGTATGAGTCAAGATTATGTGAATGTCAAATTTTATTTTCAAAATGGAGAAAATGCACGCTGGCCAGTACAACCACTTAATTATAATTTCATCCAGATACTCATTACTAATCCAAGAAACATTAAGAGCACCGTAATATATAGCAGTGGAAATGTTTGTCCATAACATAACAGACCGACCTTGAAATATTACTGGCTTGGACAGGAAATAGTCTGAAAATCGCTCATTTGTCCATATCCGTACATTTTCCCTGTCATCAGGAGTGCAAATAGAATAAGGCCTCAACGGTAAAATGTTTGCAAAGACGCGCAAATCAATGACGTTCTCTTCTATGCTGTACGATCAATTTAGAGGAATTTACTGGACTGTGCGAATTAAGTCCTGCACCTTCCTGTCGTCTCCTCACCCTTCTTTTGGTAACATATACGTCATGTACTTGTTATAAGTCATGCTGCAGAGTTCTTACCAGTTCTTACCAGTACAACGAAATCATCCCAATGCACAGTGGGTTCGATCACAATTCTGGCGCGGATTAATTGAAAAAATAAACTTTTCATTTTCTGCTAAATTAGGTCATATTTGACAAGACAAGTAATAAGACTCAAACAAAACTGACAAAACAAACAAAACTGTTTCTTCCAGAAAAGTCGTATTTAGAACGACAGTTTTACTTTCTTACTGTATCACGTATGCTGTTGATTTAGATTTTTTTAATTTTCAGTATTCTTACCCGAAAATTAAAAAAAGCAGCATCCTTATCTATGTATGTGTTCTAATATTTGTACTTTTAAACAACACTTTCTTCTTGATAAGTCCAAATATTTTTTAGAGAAATAAAAAATGCAGATATTTGCAGGTAGCAGAATAATACTTATTTACTGTTTTAATAGTGACATGTTCATAAAGAAAATAAGTGCTCAGAGCTGCTCGCCAAAATATCATTTATTTTTATATTTAGAGAGTCTATCTTCGATTACCCGTTTAGAGCTTTTTTTATAAATGGTACCTATAGACTGAATGATTTGAAAAGAAATGTTGTTTTTACATAGCAATATTATCTTTCGTTTCCACTTGCGACCAATTTTAGATTTTACAAAAAATTGTAATGGTGGGGGTAATTGTTTTTTTTAAGATCTTTCTATTATAAACTGCAGCTATCCTTTAGTACTCTGGATGTAGTTAAATTTTGTCTCAAACATTTGTTTTTATTTACAACGGTTTTCAAGATATTGGGACAAATAGCGAGGGAGTGGGTTTTCATTTTAGGGGTGCTACACTTTAAAAACGGGCGAATAGGCAACAAAAAATATGCAATCTTCTTACCTTAAGTAACTCTAATAATACGCAGTTTTGTAAAATCTGAATTTTCTGGTTGTCGGTGATCCACCTTGTAAGTTCTTTTGTTATGTCGGATATGTTTTTAAATAAAATATACTTCCAAACCTCAACTTGTGTTTGTAATTACCAATATATAATAATTATATTAACATTTAAAATACATTATTTCATGAACATTAATGAATATCATTTATTCGCACTAACATCGTGATCTAGCCCACTATGAAATGGTTCGTCTTTTTTTTCTGTCCAAACCCGGTCTTCTAGTGTTTTTTTTTTTCCACTCTCAACAAAGCGATTCTGTATTGCATGTATTCTGAATAGCAGTAAGCAATATCCCTAATGCCCACTATGAAATGGATGGTCTTTTTTTCTGTCCAAACCCGGTCTTCTAGTGTTTTTTTTTTCCACTCTCAACAAAGCGATTCTGTATTGCATGTATTCTGAATAGCAGTAAGCAATATCCCTAATGCCCACTATGAAATGGTTGGTCTTTTTTCTGTCCAAACCCGGTCTTCTAGTGTTTTTTTTTTCCACTCTCAACAAAGCGATTCTGTATTGCATGTATTCTGAATAGCAGTAAGCAATATCCCCTAATGCCCACTATGAAATGGTTGGTCTTTTTTTTCTGTCCAAACCCGGTCTTCTAGTGTTTTTTTTTTCCACTCTCAACAAAGCGATTCTGTATTGCATGTATTCTGAATAGCAGTAAGCAATATCCCTAATGCCCACTATGAAATGGTTGGTCTTTTTTTTCTGTCCAAACCCGGTCTTCTAGTGTTTTTTTTTCCACTCTCAACAAAGCGATTCTGTATTGCATGTATTCTGAATAGCAGTAAGCAATATCCCTAATGCCCACTATGAAATGGTTGGTCTTTTTTTCTGTCCAAACCCGGTCTTCTAGTGTTTTTTTTCCACTCTCAACAAAGCGATTCTGTATTGCATGTATTCTGAATAGCAGTAAGCAATATCCCTAATGCCCACTATGAAATGGATGGTCTTTTTTTCTGTCCAAACCCGGTCTTCTAGTGTTTTTTTTCCACTCTCAACAAAGCGATTCTGTATTGCATGTATTCTGAATAGCAGTAAGCAATATCCCTAATGCCCACTATGAAATGGTTGGTCTTTTTTTCTGTCCAAACCCGGTCTTCTAGTGTTTTTTTTCCACTCTCAACAAAGCGATTCTGTATTGCATGTATTCTGAATAGCAGTAAGCAATATCCCTAATGCCCACTATGAAATGGTTGGTCTTTTTTTCTGTCCAAACCCGGTCTTCTAGTGTTTTTTTTTTCCACTCTCAACAAAGCGATTCTGTATTGCATGTATTCTGAATAGCAGTAAGCAATATCCCTAATGCCCACTATGAAATGGTTGGTCTTTTTTTCTGTCCAAACCCGGTCTTCTAGTGTTTTTTTTCCACTCTCAACAAAGCGATTCTGTATTGCATGTATTCTGAATAGCAGTAAGCAATATCCCTAATATAACATTGGCTTCGGCCATTTTTAGTTAAAACAAAACAAAAAATTTTTCCCAGTCTTGAATACTTAATCCTATATTTAATATGAGAGCAAAGTGTAAATGTGTCACAATAAGTTTTGGACTTGACAGAATAATAAATGCGGAACATTACGTCTCATCACAGATTTTTCTCATACCCAATTAGTTGCTCAAAATCTGATGAACAGTGGTGTGATTAAATTTAACTCTTCCCCGATTATTCCTGTCATCAACCGACGATCTGAATGCTCAATATCCCGTATTCTATCGACATTTCCATCGTTTCTTGAAGGCTAACGAGAGAAATGGTAGAAATTAGAGACGAGTTAAGTTAGAAAAGGTGAAAAAAAAACACTAATCGGAATTTTTTATCGCTAACTATTTATTTTAGAAATATACATTTTTTGTTAATTTTTGAATCGAATAACTACAAGGTGTGTACATTAAGTAATGAGACTGGTTTCTTTAACCTTTTTTTTTCGAATTGAATTACAATTCAGTATTTTTTGCTTCACAATAACTTCCTTGGGAAGCTACACCGCACTGGAGACGGTTCTTCCGTTTCTCATAGCAGTGCTGCAACTCTTATACCTACTGGAATATCCTTCAGCTGAGCAGTTACAGCCATTTGAATCTTTTCTATGGTCCCAAAATAACGTCCCTTGAGGAGATTTTTCAATCTTGAGAAGAGAAAGAGTCTGTAAAAGTGTTGATTTACTCTAGAATGTACATTACATATTAACCTACCGCAATGCTAAGTCCCGCCTCCACAGTGTTGCTAGATCGGGCGCTACTTTGCCAGTGTCATTACTTTACTTACACACCTCGCATGATCTTTAAATTATAAAAGCACTTTTATTAAAGCTTTATTTTGTGCGTGGTTTCATTAATGCAAAATTAAATATAACTTAAATATAACAAAAATACGCTCTGATGGAGTGGCCTGATTGTGGCCATAAATTGTATGGGAAAATAACTACAATAGTTATAATTAATTAAATGTGGTATTTTACTGCGTCATAAAATATGTTAATGTATCAACAGCTACATTAATTGATAAATCACTTGCATAAATTAGTGAAAATTATCGTGGAAGTTGTAAATAATAACGGTCTTGAACAATTTCTACATAGCAAATACTTTAAAGTTCGTACTCCTGTGAGGAAGGGTGCAGCGTCTGATATTGTAGTGTGATAAACATTTATCTTGTCCGATACATAGGATATCAAACTCTATTTCCTTTATATATCACTAGTTTTAAATGTTATATGTTTAAGGGCGTGCATTGTTGTCCTGGATCCGCCCCTGGTATTGACAAGATGTACTATTGAAACCTACATACTTGTTACACTGATGCGATGTTTCTGCTTACATCCCATGAGATCCCAGGACATATACGTAATTCGCTTTAGAACACCTCGTTCTTATTTTTCTCACGAAATCTAATTCCCAGGAGACTTTAACCATGACATGAAATTATCGATATATCCCGAAAATCGTATATAGTCAGTGATTGTTTAAACCCCGCAGTTTCACGGGAATAACATACCATCTAATTACCAGCAGATCTAATTTCCAAAAAACAGGCAAAATCTTGTACAGTACAGTTGTCTCGAAAAAGACAACTATAAGTAGACTATACTCTTTTTTTACGTTCATCTGAAATTGGACAGAATGAATCAATGTTTTAGGCGAAAATTATTGAATTTTCATTGATAGATATTTACTTACAATAAAAATTGCAGATTTCCAGTTAAAAATAAAGTTGACCTTCAATATGACCAAGTAAAAAACTGACTACGATAGTTTTCTAACAAATTATTTTTTAATTTGTTTTTGAAATTTTTTATAGTTTATTTTAAATAAAAAGTATTGGGAACTGACCACTTTGGTCACGACCCCTGGTGGTTAAAATTATAACTAAAACGAGGTTGCACCGCATACCATAAACACACGTGATTCATTTAGAATAATTAAATAGTAAATAATTATTATTAAATTGTCATGGAAATTATTAATTCTCCGGTTCGAACTAAATTTACAGCTCGTTACTGTGTTGTTAGGGGCTGCAATTGTAAATCAAATCAAAACTTAGATATAATCTTCCATTCGTTTCCTAAGTGTGGTGACAGTGTTGTGCAAGTGGAAAATGTATTTGGAAATTTTGAAAAATTAGACAGATTAAAAGTATGGAAAGCTGTTCTTAAATTAAAAAATGTATCTCCAAGAATGCGAGTTTGCTGATTGCACTTTAATGAAAGTGATTACATAATTTCGAGTAAGTAAATGCAGTCTCCCCTCAAAAAAATAATAACAGTAAAAACAGCAGTCATCCGAAAGTTTTTTAATGAACAAATTAAAAAGAAAGATTTTTAAATGCCAGATTTTTCATCAATTTTATGTTAATAATAATAAACTACTTAACTCCAAAAAATTTAACAATTTTCAGATGTCTATTTTTAATATGACAATTCAAGTGTTAGTTTTAACTTAAAATATGTAGTAATATTAGTTACAATACATCTAATTCATTGCCTTTTTCTGAAACATCATGACATGATTTTATACATGAAACAAAAAAAATATAAAACATTTTCGAAATTTTAAATTATGATTTGAGGTTAGAAATGTACATACCGGTAATCCACTGCTTGTTTGCACTTTTCATCCATCCCTGCTTTACAAGAGCATTGAACAGACAACATTTTGCCATTATTTGTCATTTTCCCATTAATTTCATGGGGTCGTTCTTTTAGGTGAGAACTTTGTAAACAAAACGCGGTGAAAGTTATTACGTCCGTATTCAAACTTTCCACATTTCTCCCATATTTTATTAAATGTCCAGCTTCTAACATTTTTTTGGCACTGATAAAGTTTTTTTTCAGCGACATTCGAACCTGCCCAGTTAAAAATTTCATTTAAAGAAAGCATTTAATAATTTAATTAAATGACACTGATTAGAAACACGCGTGTTTATTTGAATCTTGCAACTTAAAGTCAGCCATATTAATTAGGCCACACCATCATGTCAGTTCCCAATAGAGTTTGCGGGGGTACGTTAATAATCTGGTCATGGTTTAAACTAGAACTGGTGAAAACTGGATTTCGAGGACATCGAATATTTTATTTCCGTGGGAAACTGATGTATTTAGAATCGGGTGTCGTGGGATTTAGATGGTATAACGTGGGAACTAGATATCATGGAATCTTAATATTGACAAAGAAAAATACTAAAAGCATTTCGGAATCCATATAGAAGGCGATTTGTAAATGATTAATGAATCATGTCCCATTTTAATTTCACATCCACATTTTAAAGAAAATTGTATTGGCTAAATGGGCCTAAAATGTTCTGAAACGTCGAGATTTTCAGTTTAATGAAAGAAAAAATATCTGTCTCTGTCTATTAACCTTTTTTGTGCACACGATAACTTGAGAATGCGTTACGATATGAACGTCAAACTTGGAACACTTATGTACCATGACGAGGTCTGGAGCTGACTAGATTTTGAGTTTATCAGTCGAGGGGTTGAGGGTTAAATAGGGGTAATACACTTTTTCCTTGACTATTGGCAATTCGCAAACGATTGTACGTATGTAATTCAAATTTGAGATACGTGTGCAGGGTGAGTTCGAGAGAATTCCCACTTCCCTTCTCTCCACGAAAAATAAATACAGGGATAACTTATTTTTCCTGAAATTTTAGAATATGCTGTCTGAAAAACAATTGAAAGGAACATGTAGCAGCTGTTTAACTAACATAACTTTTTTTAATGAGGCGCCCTGAACTTTAGGTCGCTTCAACAGCAACAACACAAATTACAAAATACCATTACAAAATCTTTCATTAAACTAAGCTTAATATATTCTATAAGTGGAGATAGAATGATATTTTTTTGTATCAATTAAAGGAACATTTTGTGTTCAGCTCCTTCTTAAGGAAAGAAGTTTTACTGCTACCAAATAGTTAAAGCTAATAATATTGTCACAAATGTTAGAAATTTTACAGAGCATCCCGGAAGAGCAGCAAAATGACTACGACAGGATTGTAGGCGCATTAGAAATAAGGTATGGACACAAATATCTCCTCCAAGTTTACCAGTCCCAAATCAAAAGTAGACAGCAAAGAAGAAATGAATCCCTTCAAGAATACGAAGCTGACATCGAACGACTTGTCCATTTGGCATACCTTCAAGCACCTAAAGAATTTCTCCAACAAATTGGCATCCAGACTTTTATTGATGGACTAGTAGACACCGAAATGCAGCAAGCTTTGCGGCTTGGCAGACACACCACGATTAGTGATGCACTCGTAGCTGCTTTGGAATTTGAAGCAGCTAAAGAAGCATCGAGGAGCTACAAATCCAGAGTAAGGCAAGTTAAATTCGATGAATGCCAATCACTTCAGGAAACCATGGAGAAAATATTGAGAGAATTAAACGAAATCAAACAGTCGAACTCACCACAAAAGGAAACCAAGCGCTGCTACAACTGTGGAAAAATTGGGCATCTACAGCGTTTTTGCAGGGCTAGGTCAAGGTCCCAGTAAAGAACGAACTCACCAGATCAACAGCCAGATTCGAAATCAAGATCCAGAAGTCCAGACAAAAGAAACTGGAGAGAAGAAAATGGGACATCGAAGACTTCACAGCACAGGACTACACTTCGTTCCCCAACCCCGGGGCGAAGATCTCGTTCCAGATCACCAGCTAGAAATTCGGAAAATGACAATTAGTCGATGCTAGGGGGCGCGTATCGACTACTTATACTCAATGCCCCAACATTTCTGTCTCAAAAATAAGTAGCGACGAACGAAGCCTGGTGATGCAGTATGGTTGTACGCCCCAAAAAGGACGAAACGAAAAAGTCCAAAGCTTCAGAGCAACTGGGAAGGCCCGTACACCATAATATAAAAAATCAACGACCTGGTCTACCGCATCCAGCTGTCTCCAAGAAGCAAGCCGAAGGTGGTCCATCTGGAAAGGCTCGCGAAGTACACAGGACATAACCCACCCAATTCGTCGTCGAGGATCCACCGCCTAGGACTGAAGACAGTGTTATTCGGGACGAATAACCTTAAAAGAGGGGAGCAATGTGACATTTGTAAAAGTGACATTTGTGACAGCTGACATTTATTAAGTTTTATAGTTTACATACTTGGTTTATTTAGTTTATACACACTAGCTATTAGTAAAGAGTTGTATAGAATGACATATTGAATATTCTAGATGTCAAACGAATATTCTAGAACATGTAAAATTTATAAATACTGATGTTGTTGCTAGGAAAGAGTTAGTTATGTTTTGAATGTTATACAGTTAAGACCGACGTGTTGTAGAGTATTAATAAACGTGTTTAGAATTGAAGAAGTGAATTACTTTGAGAGGAACACGTAACAATATTTACCAAAATTGTGTCACAAAAAGAATGAAGATGAAATCAGTCGCAGAAAGAGTAGAAAGAAATAATATCAGTACATGTGAGACAATCCTCGTAAACTCCACCAACCGCCACTGGGCTCAATGTATCAATTAACTCGCCTTGTCGGACCGTTAAATTGTATCGGATTTTAGGGGTATATTTTCAATTTTACGCTTAGGTATAATTGAATTAGTTCAAAACAACGAGGGCACTAACGGCACGTCGTGCTGGAAGGGTTGAGTAATGGGCTTATCGGAGCAATAGATTAGCATTGCGGGAATAAAGTGCAAAGTGTTCGGGGTAAAAGTTCGGACTGTAATTTAACTTCGGCCTCTAAACGGAAGTGGCAACTCAAATTAGTAATCGATAGTAGTCGGTACCAAAATTTAATAGAACATCTACAAATAAAAAGCAGTCAAACTTTTATTTGCAATTTCTTTTGAAACATGCCGCATACCATAATAATAATTCCTGTTAGGGGCCTAACAAAACAGAAACGCGTTCGTCCCAGAACAGAAAGTCATTTAAAAAAATTTATTCCCAGTGGTGCGTTAGCACACCAGTCCAAAAAGAAAAAATCCTGAAAATATGTTGATTTTATGTATTATATGCCCTAAATATCTTACAGAGGAGCCAATTCGTATTTAAAAAAATTAAAATTAGAAAAATGTACCTGTATAATACTTCGTATTCTACTTTATGATATAAACAATTTTTATTCCGCATTTTTCAATATTTTCATCCGAATGAAATTAGTTGCTAAATATTTTATTTTATTACAAAACATCATGTACGGAATTCAAATATTTCCACATGTTTCTAAGAATACAAATTATGGTATTATAAATATACCGAACACAATTTTTCCCCTTTTTTTTTCTCGACAAGCACATATTTTTATTTTTAGACGTGTTATTTGGTTAGTGTTGAGTGAACGCCCACAACAAATAGTCGTTACAATTTTTGGTTATGCTGAAAATGTCTACGAGAAGATACAGATTGATGCAGAAAGAGATGGAAAGTGCATTAGAAGATGCAGTAACTGAATTAGAAAATGATAGGACTGGTGAGTCATAATAATAAGCAATAGTATAAAACAGAAACGTTAGTTTTCACATTTTATAACTTTTAAACATTATCGATGTTGTGTATATACCTTCAGAAGATGTCGACAATATTACTGATGAGAAAGGATTAGAAGAGGACATCAATTTTCTATAGAAAACCCAAAAACCTCAAGATATTGCTGGCACTTTCGAGTTACACTTTCCGCCGGACAGTCACCGAGATGATGAACTTTGGTATTCCTCAGATGAAGAAACACTAGCTAAGAAAAAAGATATGCATGGGACCATCAACTTCAAAAAAGCTTTCAATGCCAAAATGGGTGGAGAGCCATATCAGATACACACACTCAGCTATTTCTCAAGAGTCTTATGACAAAGAACTTCTCAAAAAAAAAGTTCTCAAAGAAGAACTTCTCAAATATTTGAACTGGAATTATTTCAACTTTTTCTAGACGATGAAGCATTAGACCTGCTACTACAATTTTCTATAAAATATGCTAAGGAGAATAATAGGCTTGGTTTCTCCCCTTTCAAGAACGAAATTGTTAAATTTCATTAGAATATTATTATTATCACAAGTTGCAGCAGATAGCCTTACACTGGTCTAATCAAGAAAACAAAGGAAAAGCTTAGTAAGCGCTAACGGCAAAATTAGTGATGGCCGTTAATTTCTAATTCCCTGGACAGTGACTAATTAAAACACAATGACTAATTAAACTACACTACTACTAATTATATACAATAATTTACATTCGAATTTACATAGGCTTACGTTTTACAAAACCCGAACTGCACATATTTATTTTAAAGACTGACCCTTCAGCCGCTACTGCGGTTTATACAGTGAGGTCCATAAGTAAGGGATTCATTCATTATCTACGTAATTTACAATTTATGAGTAAAATCTTGACACACGTCAATTTTTAATTCTAGAATGACAATTTTTGAGCATAATTTTATACCTTATCCTCCAACCCCCTTGGAGGGGACAGCTACCCCTTTAAAATTTTTAAATGGAACGAGGGTGCGTGTGATAGCTCATTTGAAAGGGTTCTTAATTATCTATTCAGCAATATAAGGTTTTTTTGAATTATGTATATTTTTCATCAAGAAAATAAATTTGATAATTTCAAAATTATTATTATGAAATGTATACAAACAAGTGCCTATGAAACAAATATATGTCAAATCTGAATTTTTAGTTAATTTTGTGTCAAAATTAAACTTAAATGTATCGGTTTCCCTGATACGCTGTGCAAAATACCCAACAAAAAAGAAAGAAGTAAAAAGAGTTTCTTTTTACATATCAGAAACAATTATACATTATAAATGTCTTTATTTGCTACATCTGTGAAAACTTATTATTCTATGATGTAGTTATTTATCGCTGATCGTCAACTTTTGGTTGTTGTTAAAATAATGATCGTCAACGTTGATCATTATTTTAACAATGAGTCTTTTACCCACAGAATTGAAATTTTTATATTATTAGGATGTGGTGATAAAACAAGAAAGCAGAAGCAGGTATGCGAAATATTCAATACTAAGTATCCTGACCGCCGCATTTCCCAGTTTACGGTTAGTAGAATAGAAAACAAATTTCGTGAATTTCAAAATGTCACAGATATTCCTAAATCTGGTAGGAAACGCATTTTAGACTATGAACAGAAATTGGGTATATTGTTAGCTATTCAAGATAATCCACACACACCTACAAGACAAGTTGTCGCCGATAATGATGTAAGTAAAAAGTCCATATTGCGTCTTCTAAAAAACGAAAAATATTGCCCATATAAAATTCATTTGGTTGAAGAACTTAACGACGATGCCAAGCTATGCAATGGGAAATAGATGCCAAGATAATCCTTTATTTATAAAAAATATTCTTTTTTCTGATGACGCAACATTCGTCTTAAATGGAAGAGTCAACAAACAGAACTGTAGATATTTCATATTATTTATTCCATATTTCTTTGATGGCACATTAACTGGCGCGCGTTACTTGGATTTCTTGCAAAATTTTTTAGTTCCAGAGTTAAGAATGCTTTTCTCAGATGATGACAACCCCAACGAAATTGTTAGAAATACTTGGTTTCAGCACGATGGAGCTACACCACATTTGTCATTGGAAGTAAGAGCCTATCTGAATCAAGTTTTTCCCAATAGATAGATCGGTAGACGCGGTGAAATTGAGTGACCTGCTCGTTCTTCCGATTTGAGCGTTCTTGACTATTTTTTATGGGGTTACTTAAAATCGAAGTCTACTTCAACAAACCAAATAACGTAGAAGATTTAAAAGACAGAATAAGGCAAGAAATTAACCAAATCACCCCGGAAACAATACAAAATATTCTAGAAGAATTTCTAACGCCTCCATTATTGTCAAGAAGCAACGGGCGCCCAGTTTGAACATTTGATTTAAACTGTTCTCCTGTTCTGTTTCATGTTCTTTTCTTTACTTAGTAACATTAAAAATGTAATATTTTTCAATAAAAATGTTATATAAATTAAAAGAAATCTTATGTTGCTGGATGGATAATTAAAACCCTTTCAAATGCACTATCACACGCACCCTCGTTCCGTTTAAAAAATTTAAAGGGGTAGCTGTCACTCCAAGGGGGTTGGAGGGGAGGTATAAAATTATGCTCAAAAAATGTCATTCTAGAATTAAATATTGATGTGTTTCAGGATTTTACTCATAAATTGTAAATTACGTAGATAATGAAATTATCCGTTACTTATGGACCTCAGTGTATATTTCTCGCCGGTGAATCCAGAAGTCGCTAGTTCTTCTAGGTTTTTCTGAAATCCCCCTACGCGTTCCTTAGAGAAGACTCCAGCGCTACGTCGCAGTCTGATCAGGCTGACCGGGCGGCCACTCATATTGTTGACGTTTCTCTACAGTATGTTATTTTGTAATCTAACGTGTTTCAATGTAAAAACTGTTGATTATTTAAATTTTCATCATATCCATTACCATTTTTTTATTTTCCTCAATGCGGTTCTGTTCAAGTAGATAAGGCTTGTGTTCCTTCCACACGTCCCAACCCCGGAATTTGGATTCACTTGTTCTCACACAGAATATACGATTGGTCTAATTAGTCTGTGATTGGTCTAGTTTGTCTGTGGTCATCACAAACTATCAACTCTAGTGTGAGACTCGCCTTATAACGTGAGGCAAGTAAACGTCAACCACAACCGGGCCAATCGTTTTTGTATTCGAGAAAAACATCCCTCGGTGGGACCAGATGTTTGAGAAACGAGGGTATCGGTACGATATCATAGGAGTTGGGAAGCACCTAGAAAATTTAAATTATTAATGATATTGTCGCAAAGATAGCGCGGCATGTTCAGGGTTATCCATTCGAGCCGATGCCCTGTCCTATCTCCTGAAGGGATCAACGCTGACGCGGGTGAATTTAAAGATAGGTACGCCATATTTTAGAGGAATAGGTGAGAAAGGTCAATTCGATTTCAGCCAGGGTTATATGGGGCGATCCGAAATTATGGTATTGGCAAAATTTGAAGAGATCCTATTATTATAATGGTTTACCCACATTATATTATACTTTCGTCGATATGGAAGAAAAATGTGGTTATGTAGAAACACTATATTTCAATAGTGGTCTAGAGTTTAGCTTTTTCTTTTGCGCCTGACAATTTATGTGTTTGGTTACGTCTCACATGGTCTCTCAAAAACGAAATACACTAAAAAAAAATACACTAAAAACTATATTTTTAACATGAACAAACAATAACCTTTATCTTGGTCTTCGCCTTATTACAATGTTTTCTGGTGTTAATATTAAATAAAAGTAGCATATAAATACTCTCATAATATACTTTTAAGATGATATCCCACCCAATATTCACGAGAGTATTCACTGTAGTTTCTCCCAAATATTGCACAGGTTTCATTATAAAATGATGAGATGATATGGATTTTCTTTTTTTCGGTTCGACTAAAATGTAAATGAATTAGGCAATAATTGTGCAATTATTGCACTTAGTGTTTACACAGACCCTGATGTCCATTTCTTGATTATCCTCATAGCACTACTATTTGTTTTTTTAATAAAAAATGCAGTCACCAGGTACTTAATAGAGTATAAATTATGTTTTAAATTGCTGTTAAATTTTGTGTTGTGTTTTGATATAACATGTTGTCAAATCCTTTGTGGCTCAACTTGTTAAAATTCACGGTTTACTGTGTGCCCTGCTGTATACCCTAAAGTCTTATATAATTTAATATGAAAAACCAATGTGGACAAATACTATCTACAAGGTGTAATTTCTTAAACAACAGTTTTTTTTAATATATTTTAAATATTGATTAACATGTCAACTACTCTTCATTTGCCAGCCTCTGTACAATTTAACTTATAAAAAAAATGGGGTTTTCCACGAAACACCGAACTTCTATACTTTTCTCGACGCGAGTTTCGCCAACTAAGTTGGCATCTTCAGGAGAAGATTAAAACTAAATTCTAACCTACACACTTGCACTATTTATACTTAGTTTGTTGCCACAGTTCACTGAACCATAACATCTGTCTTTGTTAATCAGAGCAAACAGTGAACTAATACATCTAAAAATGGTAGCTGTTCATTGTGTTCCATTTCGTATGTGAATTTTATGGTAGGGAAAACTAATTGCTTTTGTATCAAATACCGCGAAGGTATCGTCCACAGACCTGAACCAGACTCTAGGGAAATACTCGAATTTATCTTTTGCTTCTGTCTCAAATTTACTCATAAAAAAGGTTTGCAATGAAAGGTGACAAGGAGTTACCCATTGTCGTTCCCTCATGTTGTTGAAAGTATTCACCAGTATACTGGTTCAGTTAAATTTAACTGAAAAATTTGTTTGTGCCATAGGCAAATTAGCGAACTCGTTCGTTAACCATTTTGACAAATTATAAGTTGGGGATCCTATCGCTGAGACAATTGGTCTTACAGATTTTCCTGGTTTATGTATTTTTGGTAAACAATATAATTTAGGTATTACTAGATTTGACAATTGTATGTAACGTAACTTCTGTTGTCATTTTTGGCAAAGGATTTTTTAATAATTTCTTGTAAGGACCACTATTAATTAAATTGGGCAAAGAAAAAGATCTATTTTGACTATATTTAAAGAACACACAGCTCATTTGAAATATGGCAGAATGGAAAAATGTTGTGTTGCCCAACACGCTTTTGACAACAAACTTAGGAAATAATTTAAAATTAATTAGAAATGTAACAAACAGTAGACAATTGGATGCTTTTGAAAGTTTAAAAATCATTAAGTGTAACAGTAGTATGAATAAGGACAATGGTCCTATACCCACCAGTCCACTGTTTGCTCTGATAAACAAAGACAGATGTTACGGTTCAGTGAACCGTGGCAATAAGTTTAGTATAAATAGTGCAAGTGTGTAGGTTAGAATTGAGTTTTAATAGTCTCCTGAAGATGCCAACTTAGTTGGCGAAACGCGCGTCGAGAAAAGTATAGTACTTGAGTGTTTTATGGAAAACGTCCTGTTTTTTGTTTCTACGCCAAAGGTTCCAGTACCCACTCCAGGATTAACCTATATAGTTATTCGACCACCCCAATTTTAATACAACGATTTAACCTTTTTTGTAAGGCAATCGCGTCGAAATACTGCCGTAACGATAAAGGCGTTCGCGTTCCCATAAAGATTCATTCATAAAAATACTAATGCTCGCCGTAACACCAGTGATGGCCCACAACATGTGGCAATCCCTTTTGTTCAAAGCCCCGATATCATATATCAGCGGGATAATGCCCGATCCCGTAACGACCGCATTAAGGAGGATTTTGTCCCGCAGGAAAAAAAATTCTCGTCCCTCGTTCGGCGCGTAAAGCAGGCGCATAATTTAAAAAACTGAGATTTTCGATTGTTTATCCTACTTTGAACCAAATATAACCAGTGTACCGGGTGTTTACGAAAATAAAGGACGCTCAGCATGTATTAAAAAGAAATATGTGTGAAAGATTTACCTGACAGTGCTGAAAATTTTTTAATGTTTTGGTCCACTCAAACATAATAAAAACAGGCACATTTAATAGTTATTTACTCGTATTGTATATATTACATGTTCTAGAAAGTGTTTTGTCCATGAAAGGGCGTTTTAGCGCGAAAAAAGAAATGGATTGCTTGTATATTATTTGGCAAATAAAAAAAGAAAACACCACCACTTAGATCACAATTTAGAAAACCATCTGTCATGTGACTTTTATTTCAATACTGTTACTCTGCAAATGATTGATTCGTGTTGCACACTGTTTCGTTTTAAACTTTTTATTTTATCTTATTTTAACTGTGGCATACTATGTGGCATTCATACATTTATGTATACGAGGTGTGGCTATTAAATAACCGAACTGCTGTCATAACACTTTTTATTCGTTACCAATTACAGTAGCAACTTTTTCACCTTCAATGTAATCCCCTTGGCGATCTCTACACCGCTCCATACGGTTTTCCATTGTTGCAAGCAGTGCTGGAAGTCCGCTTCTGTCAGCTGGTTCAGAACCTCCGTCGCTTTTGCTTTAACCGCATGTTTTGGGGTCGTAGGTAAAAATCTACGATTCATCACATGTAATCACCACGTCTAACAGCCTGGATCAGTGTCAATATTGTTTAGAATGTCAGCGCAAATGTTCGTTCTTGATTCCTTTTGCTCGAGAATGAGAAGTTTTGGCACCATTTTTGCGCAAACTTTGCGCATGTTGAACGATTCATACAAAATCTGGCAAACACAGTCTTTGTCGATTTCTCTTATTTCAGCAAGCCCTCGGATGCTTAGGCGACGATCTTCGCGGAAACCTAAACCATTCAAAAACTTGTGTTCGGGATAAACATTCATTCCCATACACTTCATTTAACATTGAATAAGCTTCTGTAAAAGTTTTCCCAAGTTTAACAAGACACTTGAGATTAACCCGTTGCTCCATCTGAACACTTAACATTTTTTCGACGCGTCACTGGATCATAGACTAATACAAATGACTGCTACAGTCAAACTGAGCGATCCACTCTCTTGTCCAGCAAGCTCAGGGTGGTAAACGTATCACCTGACATATGTAGTTCTGTTCAAACTTGTCGGAAAAAATCCGTTTTTTTTCATCTCCAGGTGGTGACCCACTTTCCAGATCACCCGGTATATTTTTTAGTCTTTTTGTTTGTTTGTCTTACATCTAATTATACATATGGGACATTCCATGTCAAGTCGGACAACAAAATTTTAGATTTGGCCCAAAATTTGTGTGGAGCTTTTCAAAAGAAAATACGATTCCCAAAATTTTGGACCCTTAGGGTCAAAAGGTGAAGTTTGCTGAAGGTCCAAAGTTTGTTATGTCTCTTGAGAACTTTAACTTTGATAAGTTGTCTAAGTTTTGCAAATATTAGAAAAAAAAATATTGATTGTATGTGATAACACTTGCCGAGTAGAATACACTTATATATTTTTCACATTTTTTGGGTTTTTTATACCCATCATTAGGGGCAAAAAATTTTAAAATTAAAAAAATCGGTCAATATATATACAAAACTTGAATACTACGGAAACAAAATATTAGAAATTATTATTTACAATTTTTACTTATAAATTTATGAAGAAAAGAATTAAAAAATTTTAAATGAAAAAAGTTTAAAATTGTAACTCTGACGTCACTAAATCGAATCAATCATTGTAAATTACGCAAATCTTACATCGAATATGAAAAAAAAATTAAAAGCCTTTAAAAATAGTTTTTTTAAATGATCATAATTTAAAAAAAATCTCCTTGAACTTACTTCAGTCCCATTATCGGACTATGAGGGATCGGTAGTAAAATGAATGGACTTTTTTTAAGAAAAACAAAAACAAAAAAAAAGCGAAAAAAAATTATGCGTATAAAAAACACCAAAAAAATGTGAAAAATATATAAGTGTATTCTACTCGGCAAGTGTGATCACATACAACCAATAATTTTTTTTTCTAACATTTGCAAAAGTAAACAACTTATCAAAGTTAAAGTTCTCAAGAGACATACCAAACTTTGGACCTTCACCAAACTTCACCTTTTGACCCTAGGGATCCAAAATTTTGGGAATCGTATTTTCTTTGGAAAAGCTACCTCCACACAAATTTTGGACCAGATCTAAAATTTTGATGTCTGACTTGACATGGAATGTCCTATATACATTTTTAAATTACTAAGGACTATATAGATTCGGAGGAAATTAAATGAAAAACATTTGGTTTGCTGGATACGTCCCGCTACTAAATTTAATTTCCCAGAAAAAGCCGACGGGCGAAAGTGTTTTTTACAGATCGGAGCCTTATTAAAATTCAATCAGTAGAACCAATTATTCCAATAAAATAGGCAATTATGCAAAACAGCAGATTTTCCAACCGTTCAATTTGAATCCAGGGCGATTTTCCGAGGGCATAAAAATTTTTACATTGTAAAACGTTAAGATTATACAAAACCTCAGTTGCGCGGAGAAAGTTGTAAACTTTTTAAATCCATATTAAAAGTAGGTATTACCGAATAATAAGTCATGAAATTCAAATATAGTTAATTTTGGGATATAACTTATTAAAAATATTTTGTATATACATTAGGGTGGTCCAAAAAAAATTGTTCTTCCAGCCCTAGGCTTAAATCATAGTATTTGATTAGTTATTACTAATTCCAGAATATTAGCTCGTTTAATTAAGTTTTAGAGGTCGCTCATTGGTGTTTTATTTTCCAATTCAAATTACATGGGAAAATGCGTCATTATTCGTTCGTGGTGCCATTTCGCGAACAATTAAAGAAATTTATGGCAGCTCATATTATTTTCTGTTAGTCGGGGGATCGTATAAAACATTTTCAGTGTCGGCAATGTAGGTCTCTTTGTATTCTATTGGAATTTTTTTATCCTAATGGCAGCGTTGAACTCACCAGTAATTTTTGGACCACATTATACATACATCATATTTTAAACATATTTACTTAGGTGAAAGTGGAAAAATAATAACAAATAAGTAAGAAATCAGTTCTAACTCATACAAACAGAATATTTCAGGGAAAATTCTTTTTCGCCGTGCAATTCTTGAAAGTTGCTCACCTCCATAATTTTTTTTTTTCAAAGAAAAATGCTAATATATTTATTTTAGAATTGTATATTATCTATGAATCTACGTTTAATAACATAGTCGTCATCTTTTATTCACTTTCGGTTTAATAATCCCAACTTCCAAATATTTAGTGGCACTTATGTTTGTTTCCATCTATTTTCATTTAAAATATCATCCTGAATACAATGCTACCCCATTTGTCATTTTCTGACGTGTAATGGTCATTATTTTTTTCATTAACATATTTTGATCTAGAGTGCTTATAGTTTATTAAAACGTTTCAACTGGAGTTAAGCAGACATAGAAAAATTGATCTATCTTGTTTTCATTAACAGTTTTTATTTTGTAAGCGTTTAATATTGTGAAGAAAAATTTTGCATGTTTTCTCAATTTTTTGAAATGGGAGACCTATGACTCACGATTTTTTCAAATAGTGCTTTTTGTTACCAACACTTTGATATATCACAGTCCTATACCTACTCAAGAATTCGCAATACCGACGAATAGAATATCGACGTTTTGTTACTGAAAACAAAAATATTACTGACTTCAAAAGTGTAAATACATCTGTCATTTTAAATATATGACCAAAAGAAAACTGTATAGCCATTTAGTCCAGTTTGAAGAAATAGTGTTAGCTAGGATGTTACTGACCTGGATGTTATATTTTATAGTAAACTCGAGCCGCTTCGGAAAAGTTATTTCTCTTACTCATTTCTGATATAACTGCATTTACGAAAATTTACGAAAAAACTGCAGTGTATTGAAAAAATATTTTTGCAAAGCGGTAAAGTAAATTTGATTGTGTATTAACAATAACAAGTTGATTTATTCTGCTTGAGAGTCAGCAATGTTTGTTTGGACTCCAAAGCCACCTAATGTCGTTGTATTAACATTAAGTTTCATTTTGTATGAATAGTATTTGATGTTGTATTGTATTTTTCTTGATAATGCTTAAACAGGTGTAGAAAAACTCTATTTGAAAAACCTTATGATCCATACTGTTAGTATTTAAACATGACTAACAATGAGACAGATGAGTCAATTTTTCTACGCCTACTTTTACGCGTGTCAAACTGAAACGTTTTAATGAACTCAAAGCACTACAATGATCAAATTAATAAATAAACTCTCAGCTCAAAACATGTGAATTAACAATTAAATGACAATTCGTGTCAAAAAATGACTAAATATTGTAGTCAAAAAGGCATTTTAAATCAAAACAAGTGAAAAAAAACATGAGTTGCCATTAAAGATTCGACTATTGATTTATTTCAGTTCTATCTAATATCCAATTTTCATTATTTTGTCTCTAAAAAACGAAAAAATTATGAGAATGAGCATTTTTGAAGAATCACCCGGTGGTATAGTTTCATGTCAGGTGAAAGCGAGAGAAGAATAACAGTTAAGTTAGAAATCAGTTCCAACTTTGATACAGATAGAAACATTTCAGGAAATATCCCCTTGGATGTCTTACATATCCAATCTGAATGGAGAAAGTTCATTTTCGACAATCATAAAAAAAGTGGGCCATTAAAAAAAATGTTTGATTAAAATCTACAAAATACTATAATATCGCCAATATTGGTAACATATTTACAAAATTTGAACCTTCACGCTGCAGTCGTGGTTCATTAACTTCGCAAATATCCCAAGGACCCCAGACCAGATCCTTGAAGAACACCTCATATTTTTTCTTCATTAACCATCAAATCTCCCACTTCCGCACATCGATAACGATTCATTTCACCGTTTCTCACGCAGGTGGGCGCATTAAGTCCGACAGAAGGTCCCTCTAATAAACGTAAGCCTCGAGCTACCGATTTATATCCATTAGCGCGGCGCTAAGTTCTTCTTTGTTTCACCCGAGGTGACCTCGTTCGTAATTCGTTATTTTCGCATTTATCAACATACGTACATGCGCGAAAGAAAAGAAAATTCCCTAAATGACGGCCATGATCATTTATCACGGCCTATGTCTCATAGGTAGAGGTTTGCCGCCCCCGAGCAGTCTGGAAGGTCGCGCGACTTTGTCGGAGACACAACGGTGAACAATGGCTCGAAAAGCTGGAAGGAAAAAATCAGTCATTTTCTGATAGAACTTTTGACGCGCTCCTGCGATACGAGATATATGTATTTCTTTAAAATTTTTCGCATTTGAAGAGTTTATTTTATTTCTTTTATCCAAGTCTGGGTCCAAAGTATTGAAGCGTGGAGTACAAAGGAACTGGTTGCAATTTTTATATTTATTAAAAATCTAGAGTTTATTTTATATCGGTGTTACTTTCCGAAGTCATAACGTTATAAGTAGGGTTCAGAACATGTGCTGTAAGGCAGGACCGGACTCGTAATCCGTGATGTTATTGACGGAAGATGACCTATGCGAGATCAAAGAAGACAGAAAGTAAATAATAATGTATGTACATATGTACCTATTGCTTGTCATTCAGAAACACCGACTGTCTTCATTGCTTGAGCGTACGTTGCCACGACAAGTAGTCTTTCTGTCTAAGTCGGCAAGTATTTATGGTTGTAGAGCAGAGGGAATATGATTATATAGTTAATTAGTGGGATGAGGTCAAATGTTTCCAAAAAAAAAAAAAACTAATTTTCACTTAGTCGACGTTTCGCAAAATTTTTTTGCATCCTCAGGACTAATTGAATAAGCTTTTTTGTTGTCGTTTGTAAAAATAAATATGAATGAAACATTGATAAAACAATTGATATAACATAAAATAATAGAATACAACGTACTGTCACACAGACGTGCATCGGCTATCTCTTCATGGAATATGATTGTTCCACACCTACTGAAGTTAAAGGTGCAAATTTAAAATAGTTCACATGGATAGAGGACGACCCACCATGCACATTATTGTCACCAATTTCGCACAGTTGTTTGTACCACTAACAGTTTTTTGTTGTCACTAACATCAGTACGTTATTATTTTTTACATCCACAGAGGACAATACACGTGTTACTACTATTTCTATACGTATGTATAGAAGATATGTCTTCTGTAAATATATTTTATGCAATGTATAGCTACTAGGCAATGGAAAATCGGATACATATTTGGCAAAAAAAAAAACATCTGGAGTAGATATTGTCGACCACGTTCCACGCAAAGCTACATGCGCAAAACATTATGCACAAATGAACCCAAAATTCCTCTTTTCTAACCGTACCAAGAATATTTTTTTGATGGATATTCTACACAAAATATATATCGACAATTGCAATAAATACATAAAATATGTGATCCGTCTATTGTAGGATCATTGTAATTTTCAATAATCTTTTTAAGTCTATTCACAAATGGTAAGGACTGTGCCATTATTGCAGAAATCCACACAAAATCAGGTAATATGTAAATACAGTACACGAAATCGCCAGTGACTAACTCGCGACAAAAAATTGTTTTCAACGCGGCGGTCGACCCGTTTACACCGATGGTAGGTAGAATCCTATAAAAATAGCTCGCCGTCTTAAGGAGAAACTGTATTTCGTCGTCCCGGATTTACGAAGACTTCGTTCGGGATAACATTCTACGTACGGACAGTGGCGTGTGTATAGCGGTGCAAGAAATATGGGCTTAAAAAATTATATATTTTATTTTTTTTATAAAATAATATTTTATACATTAATTACACAGGCACACAAAATAAAAAAGTTGTCTGTCCGAGAGGTGCCACATGTATATTCCCATGCATTTTTGTCCGCTGAACACGACTCCGCCGTCAGATTTGCTCCATATCGTCCCAGATTTTTCCTAACCTCAAAAAAATCATAAAAAACCCGGAAAATCGACAAATGAGCATATAAACGATGTAAAAATCTGTTGGTCGGTGAAAATCATGCCCAGAATTATGTATTCCCATGTATTTTTGACCGCTGAATACGATACCGCACAGTGGGCGAAAACGGCAAATTTTTTCTCAAAATAAGATAACCCCACCGAAAACTCCAATCATTTTGATTTTTTTTTATTTTGCAGGTTTTGGACAGTTAGTTTACAGATTAAAGGAAAATTGGTCCAACACACGTTTGAGATTTAAAGAGGGGGGGAGGGAGACACCCCATAAGGGACCCCATATCCCAGTAACTTTATAATTAAAGCTATTAAGCTCCAATAACCGCATACCTCCAACTTTTAAAATCCCCTGACCTTATAACATAAGCTGACAAAACCCCGTCACCCCATAACTTGAAATTTTAAACCCCCATAACCCCATAATCTCAACTTTTAGACCCCCCATCTACGCAAAAATCAATTTTTCGAGCCCGACAACTCTAAAACTAAAGCTCCTATGCCCCAATATCTATATAATCTAATTTTTTAATCCCCATGACCCCATAACTTGAACTTTCACATCCCCATAACCCCTCATAACCCCAAAACCTCAACTCTCCATAATAACTCTCTAATATCTCCAATAGAGATATTGGGACATAAGAGCTTTAGTTTTAGGGTTGTTGGGTTCGAAAAAATTGAGTTTTGCGTACATGAGGGTCTAAAAGTTGAGGTTATGGGGTTATGGGGGTGTAAAAGTTCAAGTTATGGGGTCATGTGGATTGAAAGCTTAGGTTATAGAGATATTGGACATAAGAGCTTCAGTTTTAGAGTTATCGGGCTCGAAAAATTGATTTTTGCGTAGATGGGGGTCTAAAAGTTGAGATTGTGGGGTTATGGGGGTTTAATATTTCAAGTTATGTGGTGACGGGGTTTTGACAGCTTAAGTCGTAAGGTCAGGGAGGTTTAAAAGTTGGAGGTATGCGGTTATTAAAATGGAGCTTAAAAGCTTCAATTGTAGAGTTACTGGGATATGGAGTCCCTTATGGGGTGTCTCCCCCCCCCTCTTTAAACTTCAAACGTGTGTCGGACCAATTTTTGAGGATTATCATCAATCAACAGATGTTACATAGTTTAAATAAAGTGTTTTCTCGATTTTGTGCGATTTTGATGCTTTTTTTGAGGTTAGGCAAGATCTGTGACCATATGGAGCAAATTTAGCTGTGGGATCGTGTTCAGCGGCCAAAAATACATGGGAATGCATAATTCTGGGCATGATTTTCACCGACCAACAGATTTTTACATCGTTTATGCGCATTTGTCGATTTTCCGGGTTTTTAATGCTTTCTTTGAGGTTAGGAGAAATCTGGGACGATATGGAGCAAATCTGACGGCGATCGTGTTCATCAGCCAAAAATACATGGGAATATACATGTGGCACCTCTCGGACAGACAACTTTTTTATTTTTGTGTGCCTGTGTTGTCATTTAATTATAATATTAGGTTTATATACTTTAATGATTATCACACAATTGTATAGTGTTGTCTCTGCGTGACAGCATACTTTCCCGGACCTTAAAAGGATCGCACTGCGACTTCATTAAATTGAATCCTAACCTAATTGTTTGCATGAAAGCGTAAAAAATGTTGCAAAGCTTTTATCCGAAGATAAAAAAAAGTCGTCAAAGAATGCCGTGGAATCGATTCCGCTTGTTTTGGATTGTTGTTCTTAGATCTGTAAAAGTTCTCATTATTAAGTTTTTTTTTGATTAAGTTTTGACTAAATCTTCTCACAGTCATTGATTTCGACCAGTTTCGTCAAGTTTTGACTAGATTAGTGGCTTTGTTTAGAGGAACATAAAGTATGAATAGAAGCGAAGGCAGTATGAGACCTAAAGTTCGCACTGCACAAACTCCTATTCGGCGTTTAAGTCGGCAAGTTTTATCCTACGGAGCCTGCAATATAATCTTGAAATTTGACGGGCATATGCACGATTATAGTCCAAGCTCAGTCCAAGAATTGCTACCAAACGTCTAGCCGCAGCGAATACAACTTTCAGGGTGGTTTGTGAGTAATTTGCATAATAATGAAAACGTCTTTGAAAACCCCTTTTTTCATGACGAGGGATGATTTTCCTCTCTGGATATTATTAATTCTCAACAATTGAAAATATGGAACTTAAAAACCTATATTTCTTTACAGAGAAGTCTGTATTCTCTGAAAGTTGGAGTGTGGATCATATCGAAAAGAAGCTCAATTGGACCGATTTTTTTTAAAGGACTCTCAATTCGGCACGATCCCGTAATGCAATTCTAGAAAATTTTGTAAACGCATTAAACGATGAAAAAATGGGACAAGCCTACTTCCAACAGGACAGCGCACCAATTCTCGTAACACTTGATAATTTAAATATTTTGAAAGAATTTTTCGAATACAGAATCATAAGTCGCAATATGCCAGTTAGGTGGCCAATAGTCCAACCGAAGCAGAATTTTGAAAAAAATTTATAGAGTGGATACTCAATCGCCATCAGATTCTGGCTCATCTCAATACTTTTCCGTTAACGTCGAATACAAAATAGAACACGGCAGATGTCACGCCTCCCAAGAAGATAATTTCAAAAGTGTTGCAACCTAATTCACGTAGTTGCCTTGCACTTATAAAATAAACACGAACAACTAACTGAAACACCTGAGAAATAATTACGTTTAAAGCTACTACAAATATAAGTTCGTGTCATTAACTGCGTCTCTGGAGACATTACTTGACACATTTCGAAATTAATTTTAAATGAAGTTCGCCCTGAAGTTCTACGTGTTGGCGTCACGTAGCTATTAACCCGTTATTGTGCACTTGCTCAATTACTGCATGTTTGCTGTCAAACCAGTGTCGAGGTGTTTCAAAGCTGTTCTGCTAAGTTTGTATGTCATATATTTTTCCGTATATTCTGACGTAAAATGTATTTTATACGACACTATCTATTTAAACAAAACTCATTACAGATGCATATTGGTTGATAATGCTTTAACGTTTCAACGGAGCTACCATTAGTCTTTATAGATATTGTACGTACTTTTTTATAGCCAGTGTTCCGATTTATAATTAAGTACTTAATTTGTTGGGATATAGTCTTTTCGAGGGTTGCCATCATAATACAATGGAAGCAAATGATACATTCTTAATATGTAGGTTTTACATTTTTGATTGCATTTAATTTATGTAACGGCATATTTTTTCAAATAAAGGCCATAAATTTAAAACTCTCACTATCACTGGGGACTGCTGACTGTATATTATCAATATGCTTTTTCGAATTAATACCTCTTTCTACATAGATCTTTGTTTCACTAAAATATTATTGTACAATCAGAATACGTTAAACGCACGGTATATTCAGATACAATAAAAAAGTTTGATATTGAGATATATAAATCACCAAGAGTAGGTAAACATTATAACGTCGCAATTTTTATAGTGATAAATACAGCGATAATTAATGCACATCAGTGACAAGCCTTGCTAAAGGTCACGACTAAACTCAAGAATTAATACGAGCGACCGTTGTCGGCATCGCGTCACCGCTGCAAAAAAAAAACAAGACGGAGGTGTACATTTGAGAAGTGTTGCATTTGAGAAATTCTTCTCACGTGTGTTACGTGAGAAGAAAGTTGCTCCATCTTCAGCTTAAGATGTAATATTACTTGGTGATGATCTTATAACCCGAATAGAGATGGGTGACAATTCTGGGTGAGTCCTCAATGCAATTTAATTAAAATATATCTTTCCATTCCAGATATTTTATAAAACAGTTAGAAATTCCAATGTGTGTTAAAGAAAATGTGAATTTCAAGGAAACTACATAAAAAGAAACTCGGAGTAGAAAACTATGTGTGTGAATGCAGCTTAGATCTTAGACGGATGCATATTTAATAATAAATATGATGTACATTAGGAAATAAATGCATACATCTCTGTTGTTTTTTGAAGAATATTGCTTCCAAAACTTTAAAAGCTCTTGGGGCATAACGTAAAGTATAAATGAAATATAATAAGAAATAAAATAAAATATGGATTCACGCTTCGAAAAGTCATGGGCACTAACAGAAAATGGCTAATGAAACAAAAATTAGTCAACAAACCAAATATAATATTACAAATTAGTAATTCTAGAATAATAATTAGCAATACTACAACAATAACATCCAAAATACAAATGTGTCACATTTTTAATTCAATGAGAACTAGATTACCGTAAAAATAAAATGGAAAACTGAATTTTTAGGTCTATTAGTCTTGACTTGAAGCAGTAATATCACTTGCGACACTATTTATTTGTTTATTTATTGGTTTAGTGCATTTTTATATTTTTTTAAACAAATGAAGACACTAATCTTAATTATGTTACACCAAAGAATATTATCTCTAACATTTGTTTCTTTTTATACAAATTACCAAAGCTTAGTTTATTTGAAATTTAGTTCATTTAACTTATATGTATAACATTAAACTTAATACACTAAATTTCGATTTCATCTAATATAAAAATATAAATAAACTATGTATACCTCTGAGGTTAAAATACAAGTATGTATATCTAGATAAAAAAAAACATCTTAAAAATTATAACCGTTACAGAGGGTAAATTTATTCTTATTGTTCCCGTTTACTCCTGTAAATTTAGATGTAACATAAGTATTTATGTCATTAAAGCTAAATCAATATTAACCTTTTTATATTTTGTTTGCTAGCGGTGTTTACATGGAATAAATATTTTGATAAAATTTTTAAACTAGGCCACCAAATCTAGGTCATCTGTAGCGTCTTCTTGTCTGATTTACTAAAACTATTCATATCTATAATTTTCCATTACTCAAAAGATTGTATAAAACTGACGAAAATCGATTTCCAAGTTTCAAAACCTGCTTCAAAATTTTTATAAGTATTTTATTATCTTCTCATATTCTTTATTTTGAACATTGTGGCTAGTGAATAGAAAAACCTGTTTTAAATAATTGAAAATTTGCTTATTTTTTCTCTTCACCATTTCTCTACATGGAAAATAATTAAAAACAATGAAAATATTAAACCATACATAAGATGATTGATCGGAACAATTCAATAAAATTATTGGGGCTTGAAATTCTTGTCTTCTTTTAGACATGGTTTCCAAACAGTTATGCAGAGCATTGATATAAACTATTTGACATAATGTGAACTTGTGTCAAAGCTGATATATTCCCCTGTTTACCTTCGTCCCTTATACCCAATAAAATACTTTTTAAATTAAAAGCTAAAAACTTCTACTATGCAAGTGTATGCATGTATGTAGGTACCTGATTCAAATCATTATTATGTATGGTTATATAATAATGTTTTGATAGATGTCATTATGTTTATTTTATGGACTGTGTTTCTAACCAAATCCTTAAATAAACATTCTTATTATTATATTATTACATAAACTTAAATTGTTAGTCTCATTTGGTAGGTCGATTTCTATTCTTTCCAAAGTTACACGCCTAAGAAATTCATATAATCAATTAACAGACTTAAGTCCACAATGTTTAATTTTAAAATATCCACAATGGATTAGTCGAGGGGGTATTGTTACTTGGTCAGTGGCTACCTAGATGTCCTAATCTTAATATTCCAGATTTTTACTTCTGAGGGTACATATAATATTTAGTATGAGCACAAGTTTCAAAGACTAGAGCCGAATTGCAGCGTATTCAGCAAGCTGACCAACAAGTACGAGGATGCAAGCGTCAAATAAGAAGCGTCATTTCATCCATTGGCATACGTATACAGGCTTCTATCCAGGAACAAAGAGGACGTTTTTAAAATTTAATTTGTTTTTCAGATTCAAATCTTTTCAAAATGTTTTGTTTACAATTCTGGTCTGTAGATTTGGAACGAATAGAAAGCGACCTTCCACTTTTGTTATTTTAGTCTTAAAATTAAGTCTACTTTATGCTCCATAAACTTGAACACAACAATACGGAACACCCAGTATAAAGTAAAAGACCAATCAAAGAAGAGAAGTATCAATCAAATAAAAACCTAGCAAATAAAAATGCGGTTCGTAACTCAATTTGCAGTAATGTATAAAAAACTGTACTAAAAATAGACATATCAAATACGTCATTAGTTATTTTTTTTAGAATATACGAGGTGTGTAAATTAAGTAATGGGACTGGTTTTTTAAGTTTTTTTTATTCGAATAGAATTTTAGAACGAGAATAATTTGTTTGGGAAGCCACACAGCGTTGGAGACGGTTCTTCCCTTCAACAAAGCAGTTCTGGAACTGGAGATATACTGGAGAACCTTCAGCTAGTCGGTTACAGTCATTTGAATGCTTTCTATGGTCCCAAAATGACTTCCCTTGAGATGATTTTTCAATCTCAGGAAGAGAAAACAGTCACAAGGACTCAAGTCAGGCGAATAAGAAGGCTGATGAGCTGCATGAATGTTTTTACTGGATAAAAACGCGTTTACTGAAATGGCAGTGTGACAAGGCGCAGTGTCGTGATGCAACATCCTTTTTGTTCTTGATCTTTAGTCTCATAGACGTGACCTTTTTTCGTTTTTCAAGAACCTCTCTGTAAAAGTGTTGATTTACTGTTTAGCTTGGAGGCACAAACTCTTATTGGACATTTCCCTGGCTATCAAAAAAAACACATCAACATGCATTTGATCTTCGACTTGCTCATTCTTGCTTTTGTGTGTCTTGGAGAGCTTGAAGTGTGCCATTCCATGCTTTGGCGCTTGGTTTCCGCGTCGTACTCAAACACACAAATCTCATTACCGGTAATTACACGTTCCATAAAATGGGGATCATTTTCAACCAATTCCAACAAGTCAAGACACCTTTCTCTCCATTCTGTCCTTTTGTTCCTGCGAAAGGTTTTTTGGAACCATTTTTGCTCAGAATTTTCACATCCCCAATTCGTTAGTCAAAATCTGATGAACAGTGGTGTAATTCAAATTTAACTCTTCCCCGATCATTCTTGTCTTCGACCAACGATCTGAACGCACAATATCCCATATTCGGTCGACATTTTCATCGGTCCTTGAAGACGAAGGCCTTCTGCTGTGTGGTTCACCTGCAATCGACTCTCTTCTTTCTGAGAATGCCTTAAACCACTGAAAAACCCGGGCTCTTGAAAAAACATTGTCTCCGTAGGCGTGTTGAAGTTTTGCAAAAGTATCCGTTGCGCTGTGTCCAAGTCTGAACAAACAAATAACTCTAACAAGTTCAAACTTGTACTGAAGGCATTACATGTTAACCTAGCAGCCTTCCAAGTCCCGTCTACGCAATGTTACTAGATCGGGCACTACGTTGTCAGCCCTATTACTTAATTTACACACCGCATTGTATATAGAACATGTATGTAAAACAAAAAATAAACTTAAGTTAACCAGCACAGCCGAAATTTGTAAACGAAAATATATTTGTTAATCGTTGGTGTTGCCCGTTGTGACTGCATTTTAGCATTTTTAGCAACCCAACTAGAAATGTAACATTAAATAAATTCACCACAATTGTTCAATTCCACATTACACATGACCGCATTCATTTCTGCTTCAAACGAACTGGATGTACGTATTTACAGACACTAGTGCTTGGGGCAGCAGGTTTACTTTTAATTTGAATTTTCATTCCAATACGCTTTTACGTAAATAATACATGTACATATATCTACTTTTGTATATATTACTTCAAAATAGACAATTGGCTGAAATGTTTTAAACTAGGCAAATAACAAACTAATATAATCAAGTGTGTTACAAAAACCAAAATACCCTTTTTCATTTGTCAGCGCCTGACTTGTCATCAGAGTAGTCAAATTGGGGTTAGCTTTATATGCGAAACGGGTGGTAATTACTTTCACATCCACGTAGTAGAGTGAAAGTATAGTATTTATGATTTTTTTTTACTTTTTATTGGTTAAATGAGCCTAAAATATTTTAAACGTTCGAATTTTAAGTTTAAGCGAAAACATGTATTTCTGTTAACCTTCTTTATGTACACGATAACTCGAGAACGCGTTAAGATATCAACTTCAAATTTCGAACACATATGTACAGGGTGAGCCACGTAACTTCCTCACCCCCTTTATTTCTTTAACTACTGAGATTTTTCAAAAAATTAAAAGTTGTGGCCTATATAATTTTTTCCGTAGATTTCAAATATGTCATTGAAAATTAAATATAAACTAATTTATACGGGGTGCGCAAAAAAGTTTGATTTTTTTTAAATGGAACACCCTATATATTTTTGTATATTTGAATTGGTCATGTTTTGACAATTTCAAAAATGTCCATAACTTGTGTCTTCTATCCAATAACAAAAAAGTTATTCATAAAATACCGTAAATAGTGTAATTGCCCCCCCAAACTTAAAATTTAAAGGGTAAGGCCGGCCCCCCAGGCCGGGCCAAAAAAAAAAAAAAAAAAAAAAAAGGAAAAAAAAAAAAGAAAAAAAAAAAGGCACCAAAAAAAAGGGGAAAAAACCCAAAAAAAAAAAAAAAAAAGGAAACCCCCAAAAAAAAAAAAAGGGAAAAAAAAAAAAAAAAAAAAAGGGAGAAAAAAAATCAAACTTTTTTTGTGCACCCCGTATAAATTAGTTTCTATTTAATTTTCAATGACATATTTGAAATCTACTGAAAAAATTATATAAGCTACAACTTTTAATTTTTGAAAAATCTCATTAGTTAATGAAATAAGGAGGGGTGAGGAAGTTACGTGGCTCACCCTGTACCATGACGATCTCTGGAATTAATTAGGAGCTTTTTCTTAGGTAACAGATTCTGAGCTTAATCGGTTGAGGAGTTAGGGGGTTGTTAAAAGGGATAATACGCTTTTTCCTTGACTATTGGTAGTTCGCAAACGATGCAACATATGCACCTCAAATTTGCTATATACTCTACAACATAATAGACTCAATAGATGAATTGAGTAAGGAGGTAAATATTTAAAATAGGTCAAATACACTTTTTTAATAATAATTTTAGTAGTTACAGAACTCTGAAAAAAATCCTATTCTTCTTTGTCCTTTTGGTGACTTAGTCTGATTAAATATGGAAACAATTTTATGTGGAAGTATGCATGAGTATAAAAAATGAGAGCTTGTAAATTAGTCACCAGTCTCATGAATTTTCGTTTATGAAAATGTCCTTTCCTTTCTTAGAAACGTTTGAAACAAGGCTTAAATATCTGAGACGGAAAAAAAATCTCCAACTAATCTTACTACCAATGTAGTATCTAGGTTATCAAAAAACATTTTATATAAAAAAAACATTAGTTAAAACTTATCTAAAAATAATAATCTTAAAATATTATCATTTTTTTAATATAGAAATTTAACACATGTGTATATTGAAATATGTATTGCCACAAAATCCATTTATAGGATATAATTTAGTGGTACATTCGACATTTGAATTACCATATTAAATTTAACTTACATCGTTTTATGGATTAAATAAACAGTTTTAAGGGCTCTAAATTTTTAATATTCTACTTTAAAATACAACGTTACATAGAACCACTGTAGGCAGATTCATTTTTGTAATATAAAATCCGATCCATACGAAGTAAATCCATGTAAAGTACATACATGGTAAGATGGCAAGAACGCTATTTTTATTATTTATGTCAGTACCATTTAACTGTTTTTTTGTTTTGTTTTGTTTTTTTTTTAAGTATCAATATTGTTTTCCGTTACCTACTTGATTATTTGGGTCGTCAACAAACGATTAAATTAAAGAAAATTATACAGTGGATAAACGCGTTTTTTACTGAAGAACTTTAAATCAGCAATTCATCAATAAAAAATCTTGTTACCATTAATACTAATGCTATTAATAAAAATAAGTTTTGCAATGTATTTGTCAACTTACCGAAATCCTGGAATTCCAAATATGGATACGTACCTGTAAAAAAAGAAATTCTATGTTAGATTTGCCTCAAGCATTTAATATCAAACTGTATACCGACATACAGTTAAATTGTAGCAATAAAATTTGTCATTTTATTGCTACAAACAAATAATAATAATCTCGCAATATCTTAATATTATTTTCTAAAGGTGTTTGTTAATAAATACATCATTATTAACATTTTTTCTCGTGAAATAATTGGAATTTAAGTTATTTTGAATGGAAATTTAAATTCGAAAAGGCTTAGGAAGGCTGCATGCTAGAAAAAGAAACAAATAACAAGGTCTTCTCAAGGATATTTTTAATAAAATTGATAAAATATTGACGTTAGCTAGTTGACTACGTTATTTTTTGGTCAATCAATACTGTGAAAATTTATTGGAGAATAACCATAAACGTGCCATCAAATATTATTACGTTATTTTATACACTGACCCATTGACTTTTTTAAAAGTTTACTGACTTTACAAAAAAAATTTTATACAGGGTGATGTTATCGGCACTGAGAGCAACATTAAACAATCTGAGTCCGTTCCTGGAATTTTTCCAAAGTAAATTATGCTTTTTATTGGACTAAAATAATATACTATTTGTACCAAATTTTATCCAAATATGTGCAGCGGTTCTAAAAATATGGCGGGCTAAAGTTTTAGTTAAAATTCATAAAACACCCCGTATCTCAGAAACGGCTAATAATAAAGAATAAGTTTGGGGGTGTTTTCAACTCAGCTAAGTGTGCTCTACCTCCCACTACACTATGCCCCTTTAAATCTGGGACACCCTGTATACTGGAATAGACTTCAGCTGGTCGGTTACAGCCGCTTGAATGTTTTCTATGGTCCCAAAATAACGTCCCTTGAAAAGTTGATGAAATGAATGAAATGAATGAAAAGCCACATGAACGTTTTTACTGGCTAAAAAACTCGTTTACTGAAATGGCTGTGTGAAAAGGTGGATTGTCGTGATGCAACATCAAAATCTGATGTACAGACGTGTGAGTCAAATTTAACTCTTCCCCGATCATTCTTGTCGTCAACCGACGATCTGAACACACAAGGTCCCGTATTCTGTCGACATTTTCATCGGTTCTTGAAGATGAAGGCCTTCCGCTGCGTGCTTCATCTTCTATCGACTCTCTTCCTTCTGAGAATGCCTTGAACTACCGATAAACCTAGACTCATGAAAAAACAGTGTCTCCGTAGGCGTGTTGAAGGTTTGCAGAAGTATCCGTTGCGCTGTGTCCAAGTCTGAAGCAAAACGTGATAGCACACCTTGCTCAAAATTAATGTCACTCATTTTTAAAACGCACTAGAAAAAAAACGGTTTACGAAAACAGTCACAAAGAACAAACAAATGACTCCTGTTTCCCCAGTATTGCTAGATCGGGCGCTATGTAGCCAGTCACTTTTCTTAATTTATACACCTCGTACAACATAACCTAACCCAGGCCTCTCCAACTCCGGTGCTATTGCCGCTCCGGCCGAGCGCCGGTTAAGCACTGCGAATTAAATGCAAGAATATGATGCTGAAGGTTTAACTTTGGTATCATATTACTTCTCATTTCAAACAGTCAGTTTGTGACCACATTTTTGATACTGGCTTGCCCTGGTGTTATTTGTCTAGCATCATTGCAGTCGAAACAACATTTAATGACTGAATTCATAAGAAACCTTCATTCCTACGGTTATTCTTTGCATCTGGCATTTGAATATTTCTAGAAAGCAGCCATCTAATGCTTAATGATGAAAGACCAAGTCCCAAAGCCAGATGCAAACCAGCCTCTTGGCAGTCGCAAGAGCATTTCTGAATTAATGCGTGAGTTACTCGTATAAACGTAACAAATAATAAAAATCCTCCATTATCCTTAACCTGTCGACTGTAACATTCACTCCATCCACTTCACATTTTCGCCGGATTCACCGCGGGATGATAAAATTCGCAATACGGGAAACGACCATAGTGCCTTGGTAATAATCCCCAGTCACGTACGTCGGGGATTTGTTAAGCCGAAGGTGACTTTGGAACGTTGTTGAGTAAAATCGTTTCAGTAAAAAATCGCGGGCAATACATCACATCAAATCCGTCCTCATTAGATTCAGGCGTAGGCGGTCGGTGCCTTTTTGATAAATTCCTAGGAGTGGGGGGTGAACGGACAACTTTTTTTATGAAGCGAAAACTCGACCGGCGTGTTGAATTCCAGCACAATTGCCTTACTGTATAAACATTTGTGTTCATTGCGCTATATCTTTCTTTCACTTTTTATTTTCTTTTTATTTTTTATTTTTTAGATTTCCTACTACAGAGAAAGACATTTTATTGCATATAATTTATTAACTCTTAACTTCTCCCTTGAGCATTGTTCGTAGTGATAATCATTCATAAGTAAGAGATTTTTGAAAAAGTAAAAACCTGTTAAAAAGAAACGTAATATACAAAAATTACATTTTTCAGCTGTGGCCACGTTTTTTAAAAAAAATGTAATAAAAGCCAAAATTAACCTTTTTTCCATCCTGATAGCACCTAGTGCACACATTCTACATTCTTCTCTACATGTCTTCACTCTAAGACTGAAAAATATAAAATTTTAGCTAAAACTTCGTAGTTACAAAAATTTAAAATAAAGCGGCCACTGTACCTACTATGATGGTACACTGGCCATTAGGATATTGTACAGTGCCCGTTACTGTTTAAAAAATAGTAAACAATGCAAACGGGTGATATTTGTTAGAATAAAGATACTTTTATATTATGTTAAAAATATGTCAGAAAAATAATAATAGTAATAATACAGATTTCTTTTAATAAATTTATTTTAAAAACCAACTGAAATGTATATAGCAAAATAGTTTAACTACTAATCGTTAACAAATACTATACATGGGTAGAAAACAAGAGTATAATTTAATTTACCTGTTAAAGCCATTCTAAATAGTCCTCTTTCTATTGAATCTTTATAGAAAGATATATCTAGATATTTCTATAAATATCTTTCTATATGGTGGTACAGTAGTTATCCCTTATTAATATGACTGTAGTGATAATAAATAAAAGATAAGTGTATATGAAGTAGTGCCCACTGTATCTACTTTTAACCTGACCACTGTACCATCAATTACATGTTTTTTGAAACAATGGGTAATTACAAAAGCTACCTAATATAATCAAAATATGGTTATGTCAATAAACGCTTACATGTATTAAGTATAAATCGTCACATTATTTCACTTCGATATGTAGGTATTTATTCGCTACGCATAATTTTCACCGTTCGTTGTATTTTACTACATGTGGTTAATTTAAAGTTAAGAAACTCTAAAACTTACACAAAAAGACGAAACTCTAAAGCTCAAGGATAGTACCAATTAATATTCTTAGGATTTTACTTGGACTCCTCTGCAGTGTTTTTAATGCAGCCACTATTCTTTATAAATAAAAATATAGCACGAACGTGTTTCTGCGTGGCCGATGTTGCAAGACTCTCCCCTACCTCTTACTAAAAATGGTTAGCAATACTGAGACATCGCAAGAAATCGTTTTTGTAGCAGATTGTTCGTTTTCCAAAACTGTGAAATAGTCAATTTTTCAGTCAATGATTTATGATTAGGTAGAAATAATGTTCTCAGTTCGGCCATAGAAACAAAATATACTTTTTTTTCGGATAAATTACAGGAAAAAAATCTCGGAGAAGTTACAGGCGACACTCTCTATGAAATTGAATGTCGCAATGCATGTTTCACTGTTAACACTGTTAAATATCAATTCTGCCAATTATGTTTATGTATGAAATTTTATGTTTTTCAATATGGCTGTTTTTTCGAAATTAAAATTGGGAATTTTCGATTTTCTGAAAAACCGTTCTGGTTAGATATAGTACTTCTTATAACATACAGGGTGCTGAAGTAGTTCTGTCGCAATCGTCTAACTAACAGTCAGCTTCTTCAGAAGTTTTACAAAGTCTTTGGAAGAAACTACTTCAGCATTAGACATCAGCCGTGAAAGCCAGCATTCTAGCAATATATAGGGTGTTCCATTTAACATAGGAAAGATAATAGAGATTTGTTGTATAACCGAAATCATCTGAGACGCTTCCTAAATCTGGATAACTCACAATAGTCGTGACACAGTCTGTATGGTGTATACTTTACCACCATACTCATATTATGTCTTTTGAGTCGCTGAACTCGAATTATCAGTGGTTTAAACCGACCACGTCATGGTATACCAACCTCAAAAAATTTCCTAATGGTCTAAAGTTGTCGAATTTGCCATTTAAAAGGTTGATCCATGGTATAGAATAAAAAGAGAGATTGTGACTTTTTTGTCATAAGATACTAAATACATTTAGGACAATCCGCGTCAACTGGATTAGAGTTATGGCCAACCAAAAAAATCGATCAAGGGCTCATTTTAAAGCTTAGAGCGTCTACTTTCAAATGCCGACTGCGCCTTTGAAAAATCCAATATGGCGGCCGGAAGCCGGAGAGAAATCGAGTGTCCAGCAAAAAAAGCTTGTAAAAGTAAAAATTCGCAACCGATTGGGCCGCCGTTTTTTAGCTCAAATTGTAGCTGATGGATGCCCCTAAAAAGCTGATGTGGTGGGTTGACAAACTCCAACATGGAGGATGCAATATGGGGGTCAAAATCCATTCTGGTGGCCGTATTTTTGAATGTCAACCGATTTACACCAAATTTTATATAAGGGGGTACTAAGGATCACTGATCATGAATCCGAAGACAGATTTGCTAAACTCAAGATGGCGGATCCCAGATGGCGGACGAAATTTTCGAAAATCAATCGATTTGTACCAAATTTATTATACAGGGGATTTTGGGGTCATCGATTACGAATACGAAGTTCGATTTTCAATTATTGACTTTCCACCATACTGGGTTGACCATCTTGAATTTTAAAAATCTGACTGCGCTAAAAATACGCTGATTCGTAATCAGCGACCTCAAAAACCTAAATATACCAAATATATCCAATATACCCTAAGTATACCAAATTTGGTGTAAATCTGTTGATTTTCAAACTTTCTTTCATATTGAATTTTTGACCGCCATATTGGGTCCGTCACCTTGGATTTTGAAAATAGAACTTCAGATTCGTAATCAGTTCGTAATTAGTAAACTCTCCAACCCAATAAACTGAATATAGAACTAGATTTTTTTACCAGACAACCTCAAACCCATTAACTCCATACCCTGAAGATCTGTCAGCAAAGGATTTTTCGAATCCAATAAAACTCAACACAATTTCTTCAAACCTGATAACTTCATAACCCTTGGGATCAAGGCACCACAGAAAAAAAAGTACATTTACATTGAATCTATACCACGTAGGTCTATGAATACAATTCATTTGAATTTACTGTAGGCTTTAAATATAACCCCATTGACTCAAGGGATTAGATTCAAGCATAGCAGACTCTATACCTGTTCAAGTCTGCTTCCTTAAATCCAGTAACTGTATATCTTGTCCGAGGGATTTGTAGATCCGAGACCTAGAAACTATTCATAATATTTATTGATTCAGATGATTCTGACAAATAGACACTCATGGTTATGGGGGTATTGGGGCATGTGCAAGATCTCGAATTTTCGAGATGAGACGAGAAGTCATTTTTCGAGACGAGACGAGAGATATTCTCGGTCAGTCGAGATTTCTCGAAATCCCGCGATTTCTCGAGATCCCGAGATTTCTCGAGATTGCGAGATTTCTCGAGATACCGAGATTTCTCGAGATCGTGAGATTTCTCGAGATACTGAGATTTCTTGATGTATTGAAATTTCTCTAAAAGGAGATGAAATTAATGTATTAATACTTACAGTTATTTAAATTTAAATGTTCAGCTCGCAAAACACATTAAATAAAAGAAAACGTATTACACTTTGGTTTAACATTTTGGTTTAACTCAGCATTTAGGAAATTGGTCATCGATTTCAACATATCGATCGAGCGTCGGTGTAAAGCTCGATGCGTATGTAAAAATTATGTTACGAGACGTAACAGTTCCTAATTGAAAGATTGTCTCCGATATTTTCCTTAAGTTTCATATTTTGAATATTCTCCGGGAAATTTCAAGAGAGTAAATGAATTTTGGGATTTGAGTAATCTCGGAATTTTTAAAAATCTTAGGATTCCAAGAAATGTCGGAATCTAAAAAATATTAAGATATTAATATTTAGATTATTTAGATAATAAGATTAATATTAAGATTATTGTTTTTTTATATTTTTTTTTAGATTCCGATATTTCTTGAAATATTAAGATTTTTAAAAATACCGAGATTACTCAAATCCCAAAATTCATTTACTATTTGAAATTTCCCAGCGAATATTCAAAATATGAGTCGAGATCTCAAGAAATCTCGAAATCTCGAGAAATCTCGGAATCTCGAGAAATCTCTGAATCTCGAGAAATCTCGGAATCTCGAGAAATCTCGGAATCTCGAGAAATCTCGGAATCTCGAGAAATCTCGAAATATCGAGATTTCTCGACTGACCGAGAGTCTCGTCTCGTCTTGTCTCGACTTTTTTTTTCGCGTCTCGAGGATCGAGATCTCGAGATTTTCGAAATCTCACACATGCCTAGTTATTGGGTTGGGATGGGAGTCTGTTCACGAACTCCGGACATGTGATTTCTAGTTTCATATATCTGATATAAATGACAAAATACCCCTGATATAAATGACAAAATTGATTATTTCAGATAACTTTTTGAGGTTAGTGGCGAATTATAATGTAATGGGTTTAAACCGACTGCTGATTCGGGGTCAGCGACCCACAAAATATGTGAGTGATGATGTAGTCGATTGTAATTTACACTCTGTGTTGTGTGTACCTAATTAGCTCGAGATCTAGGCCAATAGAGGTTCATTGCATTCGAGTTTCAAAACACAGTGCGATGTTCAGAAACATAGAAGATCTCCCCCTGTAGAGGAGGCAGTAAAACCGCCGCCTTCGTCAAGGCGACGGCTATCGTTAAAAGTACCCGCCGAGGACGATTTAATGAGGGGGCGGACGCAGTTCTAGCGTTAAAAGTGTCACTTCCGCCTCGGCGGGCCATTAGTATTTCAAAGATTCTTTTCAGGAGAAGTACAGTTAGGTGTTCGTTTGCCTCAAAGAATTAAGTTAACGAGGATATTTATAAGGCCTTATCGCGACAACATTTTAAACTGAATTTAGTGCGAGGCGAGTCGACGCTCGGGGAGCCATCGGAGCGGCCGTTATCGCCCCCTGACACAGAATTCACAAAAGTTCCTCTTCCATTAGATTAAACGCCGCTTAACGCGGTCTTGTTTAATATACTTTAACGGCTCATTATCTGGTCCTCTGGCGAATGGGACGATTCGCGAAGATAACGTCCGACTTTTGAAATCGCGGTTTCTATTTCATGCATAGTCACTTATGCCATTTTAGTTTAAAATTTCACGTAGAACTAAAATTTGCATTAACAAGTAGGGTGTTTCTATGCGAAAAGTATGTTTCTGTCAATATCATGTGACATTGTCGTTTAATTGTTTTTTGTTTCAAATTATCATTCAATTCAGCATGAAAAGTAACAATTTCTTTCCAATTTAATCGAAACCGTGTACTATTACAATTCAGTATTATCTCCTTCAAAATAACTTCCTCTGTAAGCCACACAGCGCTGGAGATGGTTCCTCCATTCCCCACAGCAATGCTGGAACTATATACTGGAATAGCATTCAGCTGGCCGGTTACAGCCGTTTGAATGCTTTCTATGGTCCCAAAATGACGGCACTTGAGGCGACTTCTCAATCTCTGGAGGAGAAAAAAGTCACAAGGACTCAAGTCACGCGAATAATAAGGAGGCTGAGGAGCCATAGGAATGTTTTTACTTGCTAAAAACTCATTTATTCAAATGGCTATGCGATAAAGCGCATTGTCGTGATGCAAAATCCAGTTGTTCTTGATGTTTGGTCTCACACGCATGACACATTTTTCGAAGTTTTTCAAGAACCTCTCTATCAAAGTGTTGATTTACTGTTTGGCCTGCAGGAACAAACTCTATGTGGACAATTCCATGGCTACCAAAAAAGAAAATCAGCATGCATTTGATCTTCAACTTACTCATTCTTGCTTTTTTGGGTCTTGAAGAGGTTGAAGTGTGCCATTCCATGCTTTGGCGCTTGGTTTCCAGGTCGTACTCAAACACCCAAGTCTCATCACCAGTAATGACACGTTCCATAAAATGGGGATCATTTTCAATCGATTCCAAGATGTCAAGACACCTTTCTCTTCCTTTTGTTCCTGCGGAAGGTTTTTTGGAACCGTTTTTGCGCAGATTTTTCTCATCCCCAATTCGTTAGTCAAAATCTGATGAACAGTCGTGTGATTCAAATTGACCTCTTCCCCGATCATTCTTGTCCTCAACGGACGATCTGAACGCACAAAATCTCGTATTCTATCGACATTTTCATCGGTTTTTGAAGATGAAGGCCTTCCGCTGCGTGGTTCATCTTCAATTGACTCTCTTCCTTCTGAGAATGCCTTAAACCACCGAAAAACCTGGGCTCTTGAAAAAACACTCTTTGTAGGCGTGTTGAAGTTCTGCAAAAGTATCCGTTGCGCTGTGTCCAAGTCTAAAGCAGAACCTGATAGCAAACCGTTGCTCAACATTAGTGTCACTAATTTTTAAAACACACTAGAAAAATCGGTTTACGAAAACAGTCACAAAGAACAAACAAATGACTCTAACAAGTTGTCTAACAAGCTTGTACTGAAGGTGCATTACATGTTAACCTACCGCCCTTGTAAGTCCCATCTCCGCAGTTTTGCTAGATCGGGCGCTATGTTGCCAGTCTCATTACTTAATTTACACACCTCGTATGTTGTAACAACAAATTTAGCAGTCGACTTAGCTTTGAACACGGTGTATACTTAAAATTATAACGGTTCTAAAACCGAACCTTATGTAATTTAACTAGACACAGGATTAACAGGAGATTCCTCCTTTCCATTTTTTCTTTATGTTTTCGATTACTGAGGATATTTGTTATTCAGAAAAAAATACTTTGATTCTATAATTCAGTTTTCCTAATAATATACTCAAAAACATTGAGAAAGGCTATAAAATATGAGATATATAGTTATTTGGAGGCATGTAATTTTTCATTGAGAAAGTAATAATTAATACAGATAACAAAGTTAGATTGGGTAGATATGTCACGGAGAAAGTCGTACTGATGATCACCTTTTGTTCTTTCCACCACATCGTCTCAATAATTCTGAATGTTAATTTTATATCATGATGTATTTTTAAAGGGGTGTACAGGGGTGTACCAATCTGTATACAGATACAGATTGGTACAATCTATTATAACGGATATTTCTATGCAGCAGGAAGAAGAAAAAGCGATTCCTATATGGCAACCGAAAATGACAAACTTCTAATCATACCACATCTTTATCTACACAGAAGGATCTTAAAATAACCTGAAAAAATAAAGTTCCATATTAAGGAGCAAGAACCCAAGCAAAAGTAAAAAAAAAAAAACAAAAAAATAACGCTTATCAGTCTTGAATCTTTAGTTACATTATATTAAAACAGGTGTCGAATGACCTAAATAGAAAGTTTTGGATCTTCTCATTAAGAATCGAGAGGTAGAACATCGAAATCCAAGATGAAGGATCCAATATGGCGATTAGATTTGTGAAAAATAGTACGAATGATTGAATAACACAGCCAAAAAAGAATTGTCGACCCCAGAGACAACAGCAATCATGGTCTATGTTTTCGAGGTCCGAAGTGGTATGATTTAACAATAGTACGAATGATTGAATAACACAGCCAAAAAGAATTGTCGACCCCAGAGACAACAGCAATCATGGTCTATGTTTTCGAGGTCCGAAGTGGTATGATTTAACAGTTTTCTTAATGTTCGTCATTTTCGGGTATCATTTTGGATTCTCTGGACAGATAACAATTTTTCTCAGTAATCGAAAATTTAAAATAAATGTTGAAAACGAGGAATAGAGAAGTGCTACCTATCATATTCATATTGGGTGTCGGAGTCTCTCAATAGATGTGAGCTGTAAGTTAAGTTCCTTTAACTTCCACATCCACGAAGTCGAGTGGAAGTCAAGCGAATACAATTTTTGCTACATGTCAGTCTGTTAACCTTTTTTGTGTGGACAATATCTCGAAATATAGTTTTAAGATATCAACTTAAAATTTGAAACACTTATATACCGACGAAATCTAGAGCTGATTACGTTTTGAGTTTAATAGGTTACGGGGTTGGGGGGAAATGGGGGTTAATACACTTTTTTTTGTCTCCGGGTAATTCGCAAACGATACAAGATGTCCACTTTAAATACATTTACAATATAACACTGTCTACAAACGTAAATATTTTTAACAGGGTGGGGGGGTTGAGGGGACTGAAGGAGTTAGCTGTTCAAAAAAGGCTAAACATTTTTGCAAAAAATTCAATATAATCATAGACGGACGGACCTCTAAAACAATTCTACTCCTCTTCATCTCCCCCTCCCTCCCTAGAGGGTGTGGTGGTAACTGAAACAAGATCTAATGGAATTATTGTATTATTAATGTGTGAAAGCGTGATTATATGGCCAAGATGATGTTTTCATTGTGTTATCTGGTGTTCCACGGTAGAGGTGTGGGCAAGGGGGTTGTATTTTAATGTGAATTAAGAAATATAATCATGTAACGTGTCGTTTTATAGGTTTTTGGGGTCTCAAATTTAAAATGTTGCATTAATAAGCCTCTACTCTCATTTTACTTCCACATCCACATAGTGGTGATCGATGAATACATTTTTAATTTTAATTTTTTATGGGCTAAATAGGCCTAAATTGTTCTGAAACGTCGAAGTTTTAAATTTAAGCTAAACAATATTCTGCCTGTTAATTTTTTCTTGTGTACACGATAATTCAAGAACGTGTTAAAATGTCAACATTAAATTTGGAATACTTATACGAGTATACCATGACAAAGTCTGGAGCTGATTATTTTGTGCTTAATCGGTTAAGAGGTTGTGAGGTACCATATATTTTCCCTGTCTACAGGTAATTCGTAAATGATGTACTCTTCAAATTTGAGACATATGTACAACATAATAGAGTCTGTAAATAGAACACTGTTTAGCTTAATAGTATGGGGGTTGCAGGGGGAAACTATTTATTCAAAATATGTGATATATTTTTTTCATAAATTTTAATAATGACAGTGGACAGAGCTCTATAAAAATATCTTACCTTTTTTGTACCCTATTCCCCCCTGCAGGTATGGGAGGGAACTAGAATAAAAATTAAGGAAAACATTACAAGTTTTTTAGAACTTAAGGTGTGGCCAAACTGAATATGAACATGAATTCATATTTTCTGTTGTGATTTTTTTGTGTATCTTTTGTTTTGTTGTATGTGAATTATATACAGTGAAATATATTCATGTGACGTATCGTCTTTTAGGTTTTTAAGATATAAAAATTTAAATACCACATTTATTAAGTTTCTACTCTTATTTTTATTTCCATATCCATATCCAAAATAAATCAGACGGGTCATAAAGGTCATTCAGGTCATCAAAGTCATAAATGTCATAGATGTAATAGAGGTCATTAAGTTCATTTATGTTATTAATGCCATATAGGTTTTAAAGGTTATATGAATCATACGGATCAGAGAAGTTATATCGGTCACAAAAGTCATGTCGGTCATAAAGGTAATATGTAGTAGGTATAAAGGTCATAGAGGTGAGTCATAAAGGTTGTAATGGGCATAACGATCATACAATCTATATTGGTGATAAGGGTCGTACAGGTCATATTGGTCAAAAGGGACATACCCAAATATCACTCTTTTAAGAACATAACCTTATGTTTTTAGTGATTTAGTCAAACTAAATGTGGAAACATCGGATCTGGAGGTAGTGATGCCATTGGCAGCAGTTTTTGTATACCGTGTGTGTAAAGCCGATATCGGCCAGTTATGAAAAATGACAAACAGAAGTGAGACGACAGATAAGAAGCAATCTCATACGTATAGAAGGTAGTGAGGGAATAAAACCAACCCTCTCACCACCCGCGTTAGTAGTTAGAACGAAAAATGAGGCATTGTTTTTTTTTACAACCGGCCGATGTCTGATTTATACATATGGTATATCTCCTTCACCAGTTACTTAACGAACCAGAAGTACGGACCTGCAGTGATAGCTTTTGCATTGATTGTAGTTCTAATACAAATATTTTTTATCGTTTAAGGCATTTAAAAAAATTTACTTTAAAGTGTTTAATTTTTTTTAATTCAATTAAGACTTTATTATTGTGTTATATTAGCAATTTTAAACAACCCATATAAACAAACCTTGATTGAGCTTCCTAATTTTCTTTTTAATGTTATCTTCCTATAAAATGATCAGAAATAAAATTTCGTTTAGGGTTTCAACTTTTTTTTTTAATAACACGATATACAAAGTTTTAATTTAAAATAATGATGTTTTGTACTTCTGAAAATAAAACATATTTTATTAGTATTAGTACCCTGCTTAATTGGCTGTTGCTGTAAAAACTACGGTTCGCATTTATCCATTAGTTAAAGATTTGCAGAGAGTCTTTTGTTAACGATTGCGCTGCTAATCTGTAAAAACAGTATTTACGTCTACATTGTCTCATTTAGAATTAAATTGAAACTATAATGGATCGAGAAAAAACACTAAATAGACAAAACACTAAATAAACTAAATAAAAGACCGTCTTTGCAATATAATTACAGAACTATGTAGAGTATGTCCACGGATGCAGTTTATTCATTTAATTATAAAATATTAGCGTTTCCGCCAGAATTAAAAATGCTGTATTTTCTTATCCACAGATGCGGTTTACAATAGAAAATTTGACAAAAAAAATATTTTTCGACAAAAAGCCATTGTTCAGAAAAGTAGTTTTTGCTTGACAAAAAATATAATGTAGAAAAGACATTTTTGTTGTTAAGAAAAAATAATTTTCCCAAATGAACATTTCTATGATAGTCCAGTGAGAAAGCATTCCAGTCATCTCACAATGGTAGAACACAAGATTCGAAGAACAATACATATTGCTAACTACCTACAGTGGGACTTTTGTGTGCCCGACTATTTCCGGTCATGGAATGTGCTGGCAAATCAATGGACGACGTATAGTAGATAACCACATATTCATATTTTAAAGAAAGTGATGGCACCGCCAGTTAGGTAACTTTTGCCTGACCGTTTCTCTTTCAATAGGTAAATAAAATATTGTCTGTTCTTAAAACTGACAGTGCATTTAAATAATGTACCTATATCCGGTTGATTCATCAGTATTCAGTCATTCCCTCGATGTGCCTGGAATCGATCGTCACCATCGGAGTAACATTTGCATGCAACTTCTCTCCCGCAGTCGTCGTTTTGACTAGTTGAACAATCTTGTTACCGGGGACGAAAAGTGGGTACTTTATGTAAATGACAGCCGTAAGCGCCAGTGGGTAGAGGCAGATGCTCCATCATAATCGGTACCTAAACTTAACGGTCACATGAGAAAGGTCATATCAGTTTGATAGGCCCTTCCAGGCATGTATCACTGAGAACTCTTGAAGGACACTACCACCGTCACCGTCGCTGTCTATTGAACCTAAATCGGCAATTTGGCAGCCTAGCTCGATATTCTGCGGCCGCGACTGGACAAAGTTATACTCCTGCACGGTGATGCACGTCTTCATGTTGCAAAACAGACAGGCCTTGAACTCTTGCAGTTAGATTTTAAAGTTCTGCCCCATCTGGTGTATTTACAAGACTTCTTCCCCATTGACTATAATTTGTTCTGTGCCCTCAACAAACTGTGTTTAATGAATAAATTATTTGACGATGGTCAAAATCTTTACGCTTCACAATCGCGTGATGTCTGGGACGTGGTATCCGCAGTCTGCCTACTGCCTATCCTCCTGTTTATAAAATAAATAGCCATTTGGGCTCAATACTTTTTAATCAACCTGATAGAATAATAACTATTCATCTCACAAGTTGCGCGTAGAGAGAAGTTGGCAAAATACCAATAAAATTAATATTTTGTTTGCGCCAGCTAGAATCGTGGATTTAAAACCATTTGAGTAATTCGGGATTTTATAAAAACGATATATGTTTTTAACTGTTAGCTATTTATATTTATATTTTTCTATATAAATATGTTGCTCTATGCTACGCCACTTCATTAAAAAAAATTGATTTAATACACAAAAATTTCATCACAATCGAATCTGAATCATAAGCGTTTGCTAGATGCTAGTCATATGACTAGCATCTAGCAAACGCTGACATTACTAATCATTGGTTTACTTAAAAGGCATGATCTGTCCAAAATAAAATATCAAATAATAATAGCTGTCACAATCAAGGGCCTGGCTACACCCTTGATTGTGACAGCTATTTTTCCTGGGGGGGGGGGGGCTTCCAAAGCAGATTCAATAAAAAAAGCAAAAAAAAAAGGTCATTGAAGGCAACGGCAAGCGCAATCCCCCGACTATTTTGGTTTCTACTTGACCATTTGGGGGGGGGGGGGGCGATCGCCCCTATCGGCCCCCTCTGGCTACGCCCTTGGTCACAATAATAAACAATAAAAATATTTTCATTGCTATCTCGGTGACCGAGATAGCAGATGACCGAATTGCTATCTCGGTGATATTTGACCATATGTTTATTAGCCTTTTTGCCTACTTATGTCCCATAACACGTCCTCATCTATATATTGGACGTTCAGGTACTCCACTTCACATTAGGTACTCCACTGCTTTATAACCCCATAATCGGGGGCAATAAGTATAGAAACCAAACTCCGAAAAAAAAAAACGTGGATTTTATACATCTAACGTCAGAAATCCACTCAAAACTGACAGCAGTCTTGAGTGGAATAGACCAATTATATAAGTGTATCCGCGAAAGTTGGCATCATGTGGAAAAGAAATCTTATCTGTGTTTTTATTTTGATGTATTAGTGCATGTTGTAAGTACATTAGTTTTCAAAATATTGTTATTGTGCCATATTACTTCTGTTAATTTTCAAATTTGACGAATTTTTTTATTATTATATTTCTATATTTTATATTTCCAGTTTCCTATAAAAAATATCGGAAACTTTTATCAATAGAAAACGTTTGTCCTGCGAGATTGCACATATGTGCCAATTTTCAAAAAAAAGATTCGATTATTTCAATCTCTCTATCTTTATTTTTTGTAATATCTAAAATAATACTTTATTAGTTGATTTTCTATTATACTTTTGTGATACTATTAAATTAGTGTAAACCAACCGTAGGTAAAATTTTGGTAGAAAAATGAGTTTGCAAAAATGTTTATATTTAATATAAGAATCCAAAAATCGAAAGTTTTAAAAAATTGAAACTGGAATATCCATTTGGAAAATTGGCACACATGTGTAAAATTACATAAATGTGTAAAATGACACAGAGAAACAAATTTTTCGCTTAATAACTTTTTCCGTTACTTTTTTATGAGAAACTCGATTTTTCGAATATAATTTTTTTCAAATTTCAAATTTAACGTAGAATAAATAGGGCGTCATAATCTTATTTGTGAAAAATAATGTACTTAGAACATGCACTATCAGATCCTAAACTTAGATTATCCAAATATCTAATAATAATTTTTTCCATATGAAACCAACTTTCGTGGATACACTGTATATACGTGGTCTGTACTATATCACCTCCAAAAGCGATGGTGAGTGAGTATAACCACGAATTTTGAATAAACGTACCTACATGATATTCAACAGACATCAAATCATCATTTTACGATAGGTAGATACATTTAAGGTAAGAAAAACACTTTTACTATAGGGTTAGCGGACACATATAACTACATAATATCTCCATTCCATAACCCCGAAACCATCCCATAACTTCTTCGTGATATGGTACAATTATGCCTAAATGACTGATATTGACTTGTGACCTCTGATGATGGAAATGATGATGACTTGTGACTTCTGCCAATTCACAGAAAATTCCACATAATCGACACCGGACTGGTTAAATTTGAGACATCCGTGCCACAACAGGGCAGTTTAAATTTAAAGTTTGAGCCAAACCAAACTTCGAAATGAGCCGGACCGAAAGATAGGCGCGCCGCTTGCGGGGCAAGATCATTATTCTAAAGACGGAAAATATAAAAGTTTGCCCAGATCTCGGCTAAGCACGGTTAATCGGAAGTTCGGCAGTCGGTCTTTCGTACGTAAAAAGTAACACCGCAAACTTCAGAAATGAAGTAAACTTTTTTCGCAAGTTTTAACTTCGCCGCAAGGTGTCCCCCCGAATAAGCGGCACGGCCGAACTTTCGCAAGTAAATTTCGAGTCCCTATACACAGCGAAATATATTTTTCATTCCCGCCGATACTAATTTAACTTTGCAGAAATTATGCGAAGTAAATTGCGAATCCGGATTTCAACTTGTTTATCTTCGATGCCACTGGATTTAAATTCAATTTTTTATTACGTTTTGTTATTAAATTCAAGAAATATGTTTTTAGATTAAATCCAAGTGATCCTCAGAAAATTTTTGATTTTCTTGACATCTCTTAAACAAGCTAATTGATTTGAAGCTCTTTTCGCAAGTAGTACCCTTTGTTGAAGTGAACATTAGATGATATGCGTTTTTCAGTAGGCTTTAAAGGAGGAAATACATTATTCAATTTGGTTGAAAAATTTGGCAGGTTCAGCCAAACTGAATAATGTATTTTTTTCCAGTGAACGAGTGTTTAATCAAATTGAACAATAAACGAAGTTGAGCGAGTCAACTTTTCTTTCAATTCATTGACCAATTGTATGATTCATACAAATTTGACACGTCTATATACATTATTTGAACGTTAACATCAGTTAATTGATTGTGAAATTACAAGCTAATTGATTTGAAAGCTTTTTCCGCTAAACAAGTAATACCCTTTTTTGAAGTAAACATTCTGTGATATGCGTTTTTCAGGAGGCTTTAATTGAGGAAATCCATTATTCAATTTGGTTAAACAATTTGGCGGATTCACTCAAATTTGATAATGTATTGATGCCAGTGTATATTTTTAAATATACACAATATAAAATTACTGTCAAATATAAATAATTGCCTTCTTTCGTATTCAATGTTGTTCTTGTTGAACCAATCAAATCTTTCTTCGTTGAACCAATCAAATCTTTCTTCGTTGAACCAATCAAAATTTTAACTGAATCATGTATTTCCTCCTCAACATACATTATAGTACACTCATTATTTGATAACTCCTTATCTGGACAATGAAATGCAGCAAAGATATATCTGATTTAATCTAATTTATGAGGTTCAAAGTTTTCTTAAGGACTCTTTAGCATGGATTATCAGATTTGTTTATTTTCCTTCGATAATTTGAAAACTTAATGGTTCACATTGAAGTATCAGAATAACCGAGGTTTCTTCTTCCTCTAGATGTTGCTTCATGTTGATTCATTTAGTCTAGTTAATTGAATATGTTCCGTTAATTCCACTCGTCGTCTTTCACCATCAGAAATAACAGATCCGGATTTCGATCCTTATTTCATTGGAGACATACAGTGTTGGAACGTCCAAGATTTCAAAGCCGAGCATTAAAAGATAAGGCATTAAAAGATAAGAAAAGAATAAACTCTGACAGATAGAGGAACTGACAGAAATATTATATCCATAGTTGCCAGACTGACATGTCATTTTAAAACTTTTATGAGCGTTATTCTCTGTCTTTCGTGATAGGGTAGTAATAAAATATGTAGGCGGGACGCCCCGCCCATAAATTATAATGCGCACGTGTGAATTGAATTATTATATCGTTATCGGTCTACGGAAAATAAGAACTTGAGTATTTCTGTGCATACGCAGTATCCTCAGGAGTTAAATGTTTGGGTTGGTATTTTAGGCGATTCCATCGTAGGGCCATTTTTTATGAACGGTTCCTTAAATGCCAACAAATATTTAACAAATAAACGGACATGAACATGAAAGACCACGAAATTTAAATGATTTACGGGCCAGAATTATACAAGTCCTAAATAATATTTCCCCTGAAGTGTTAGAACGCGTAAGAACTGAGTTTTACGATAGACTAGGTTTTTGCGAAGCACAAAGTGGCGACATTTTTGACCCACTTATTCAATAGATATTTTTCTTTCTTTCGCCTTATAACCGGGTTGATTTATATCTTTATTTTTTTATTTTTTTCTAGAACTTACAATTTTATTTTCGTGCAGAGCGGTTAGTTAAGGAATACAAAAATTTGAAAATAAATACAATTATGTTCGTACACTTCTTTTAAGTGTATGGGATAATTGTAGGTCAGAATTACGTAAGAATTTCGTTTCATACAGCTAAGTCGATGTACACCCTCATAGCTACGAAAAAGTACCGCTCACTCAAATTCGGTAGATGATGGGCGGTCTCTATTCACTCCAGTTTCTGTTACGCGCAGGTAACGTTTTACATCATACGTTTCTAATACGTACACACGCGTGAAACACTGGTGCATCTAACTGTCTTTGTATGTCCTTACTGTTGTCTTTTAACTTATTCTCTTCTACACATGTATCGCCAATATGTAAAAGTGCAATTTCCTAGGGTGCATATGGCGATGAAGACGAGACAATGTATGGAAGAAGAAATACTCTTACGCTGACTACCTCCCTACTTTGATTCAATAGGCGTTTTGTGAATTATTTGTATGGCCGTTTTTTTTTTGTAAATTATTTTACTTGCTTCCATTCTGGGAACTTTTTTCACCATAGCAGGATAATACCTGTTAGTTAGATGCCTTTATGTATCGCTTAACCATGCCACACAGAGGTTGTTATCCATTTAGGGCGTTGGCAGTGTCTACTTTTTCCTAAGTTACCTTGCCTTTTCTGGTAGCTGTGCTCTCGTACCTAATTCAGTGTCAGACCGTTTTGATTTCTGACCTGTCTTGAGACCTCAACACCATCCTACGCCTACCAGTTTTAAAGTAATCTGCATACAGTTGATTGGTGTGACTAGTTGGTTTTAAGGCAAATGACAGTTCATTGTTTCACAGTTTTCTGCAAGTCAGTTTTTATTATCTCAGCATAGCATCGCATTGGGACAGCTTAAAATTCTGTCAAGTTTCTCCTGTAAATCCTGACCACAACTTCTTCTGATGTGTGTAACATGCTTGGCAACTTCAGTGGAAAAGTGACCTGTCCACAGTTCGAAAAGAATGCTACTTCGTAAAATAATATCACTCTTTCCTGGCAATAGAAAGTTACAATAGAGATATAGAGTCAACCTAGGCTAATATCCAGTGATAGCTAATATCCAAGGTTTGGTAAAATACAGATAAGTACAGACAAATGGAAGGATTTGTAGGAATTCAGCAGGCAGGCAATTTCTGGGTCCTTTAAAGACCCCATCCTGTATTAAAAAATATATTTTTCACCTGGTATTAGGAAGGTTAATACTGGATTACATAATTTTTCATAAAAGTATGCCAGAACTTACTTCTAGAGCTAAAGAAACATAACTTTTTCTTACTTGAAATAAACTAATTCGTTCCAGCAGACGAAAACCAATAAAAGTTCATTTTCAGTCAAGTTTTTTTATTAAGACATCAGTACTAATTAAAGTTGTTGCTGAAATTATTAAAATTATGAATCTTGACAACTTCAAGATTACCTTCCTTACTAGATTTTAGTATATCCAAGAGGTACATCTTATACTTATTATTTGTGTTTCCTCTTTTAGATATATTGCAATATAAATGATCAAAATCAGAATACAGACAAAAGCAAAATTACTCCAGAAGTTAATAAAAATAATAAAAAACATTTTGTAAAAAAATTGTACAAAGGCATTTTGAGGGATACCGAACATCCCTGTGATATGTATTTTCGCTAAAAAAATTGCTAATATAATTTGAAAATCGTTAAAAAAATTATAGAAGGCTAATCATTGATGTTTTCATTTGATTTTTCGTTACCAAGTTATTGGATTGTATACCACCATATCCATTTTATTCAATCCTGCTTAGCTGAATTCGAATCCTGCTGATTGTTAAAACAATCACGCCATAGTTCGTCCCTAACCCCAAAGAATTGTATAAAACCGTCAATTTTATTTTAAAAACAGAGATATTGTAACTTTTTTGTCACAAGACACCCTTTACGGGTTAAGAGAAACCCAAAGTGAGCCCCACAATCCATAACCCCATATTCTTAAACTTGATAACCCATTAGCCCAGGGGCTTGTAGGTAAGAAACTTGAAATTAAATTGAATTGAATTGAAATTGAACTTTATGGGAATATTAGGTTTGAAGTTGTCTGCTAAAAAAACTCCGAGATACGACGTTTATACATAGTTTTATATACGCAGTTTCCAGGCTATCGAGTTAATAGGTTTGAGTAGGAGTTACGGTTTTATTGAGTTTGAGAAGATAAGAATATGCCTCTCAGACCCTTAGGGTTATGGAGTTATTGGATCTGAGGCTATCTGCTCACGAACCACTGAGATACATAGTTTCATGTTTCTTATATACAGAAGCCTAGGCTATTGGGTTATTTGATTTCTGGATATGGGTTTATAGGTTTGTGGAGTTCACTCTGGGTGATTTTAGACCCCTCAAGGGTACCTTATAACAAAAAACTCACAATATTTCTCTTTATTCTATACCATGAATCTTGACTAAAGTAAGTCAAGTAAAATAAGTGGTAAAATTGAAGAATTTTTTAAGGTTAGGGACGAACTGAACGTGATGGTTTTAAACTGAATGCGTATTTGGATTCAACAACCCAAAATATATATGCATCCAGTACGACTTATCTCCAATTTTATTAAAAACAATAAATAATACATGTCATTCATTATGCTAACTTACTTTTGGCTGCATTATTGAAAATAGAAGTCTGGCCTAATATAAAGTGATGCATGTTATCGAATTAACTTTGATATCACGGTCTGGTTACACAGGCACACAAAAAAAAAAGTTCTGATACAGAAAGGAGAAGTACCTTCCGGGACGTTTTTCGGTGTGCTAAAAACGAATCTCAGGTCAGAATTGACCCATCACCCTTAGATTTCGCCCCAGCGCACCCTAAATCCCCCCGCGGTTTTAAAATTTCACTGTATTAATCTCACTGTATTTTAGCACCTGTATGAAAAGAAAAAAAAAATACCACGGGCCTCAAACTTATCGTCACCTAAGGTACCTGTGTTGAAATTGAATACGGTGAATTTTTTTTTAATTAACCCATCATCCTTGAATTTTCGGCAAGACACTCAAACGTTACAGTTGGTCTAAATTAGGCTTATGGGAAGCATCATAATGAAATTATATAATTTGCCTTGCTATGGCTACTGATAAATTTCGTCCGTCTAGAAGAGTTTCCAGCAGTGTGAATTGAACTTACGGATATGCTGGCTTAGTGAACGCCGCTTGTATGATATATGAAAAATCCTGGGTTCTTGATAATCCTCTTGACATCCACGAATTTCGCCTCTCCAGACCTGTACCTTGGGAAAATTTACGGTTTTGCTATTTGCGCTTCTATGAACTCGAAATTCTTCTATTAACTGAAAATTTCACCCATATTAATTAAAAAATGATGCTGAATAGTTCCTTGGAAACAATAAGAGCCCTGATTATGTAAATCATGTGAAAAAAATGGTAGAAAATTTCGAAAAAATGGGATGCCTAATGAACTTGAAGTTCATTTCCTAGATTCACATCTGGATTATTTTCCTGAAAACTTAGGTGATTACAGTGAAGAGCAAGGGGAACGTTTTCACCAATATTTAAAGGAGATGCAGAGGAGATACCAGGGTAGATGGGACGTAAATATGTTAGCAGACTATTGTTGGATGCTAAAACGAGAAACTACAACAAAAGATGAAAATTACTATCGAAACCAACTTCACAGGTCATTTGAGGAAAAAAGGATTCGTTATCACCGTAAAAAATAGAAAAGGATCCTGTACCAAAGACATATGTAAGTGATTTATGATTTTTGAATCGTTCTAAAATTTGATCATTTGGGAGGGTGCTAGGGGGTGCTGGGGCGAAATCTAAGGGTCATGGGTAAATCATAACCCCAGATTCGTTCTTAGCACACCGAAAAACGTAGAATGAGACATTTATTTTGAATTTTTATATAAACTAACATGTTCACCTTTTGGGGGGTTCTGGGGGGGTGCTGGGGCGAAATCTAAGGGTGATGGGTAAATTATGACCTCAGATTCGTTCTTAGCACAGAGAAAAACGTAGAATTAGATATTTATTTTGAATTTTTATATGATGTGAAAACTTGACCATTTGGGGGGTGCTAGGGTGTGCTGGGTCGAAATCTAAGGGTGATGGGTCAGTTCTGACTTGAGATTCGTTTTTAGCACACCGAGAAACGTCCCAGAAGGTACTTCACCTTTCTGTATCAGGACTTTTTTTTGTGGTCCTGTGTTATTTCCGTTAAGTGTTACCTTTAATTGGAACATGTATACTTATATTTTTGGTCATTGGTTCTTCGAACCATGTTCAGCAGCGCCAGTCAAAAATTTGGTCAGTTCGTGTTCTTGAATATTGCATAATCTCTTCTACTAGTCGGTTCGAATTTAACGTTTCGTTCATAGGTAGAAATAACAAAGCTCTCTGATTGTCTCTAAAATAGATTCTAAAATGAAGATTCAGATAAAAGAAGATAGTGCCTATTCACGGCCACATTAGGCTTTAGGTAACTATTACTTGCCGCGCTTAGATCAAACGTTACTGCCGATATTGTTCCCTGCTCTCGAGTTCCGTGCTAATTAATTTAGTACCTCTCCGTGTCTCGCCGTCCGGCTTATGGAAGCGGATCCCGATGGAAGTTTCGGGACATCGGGGAATCTTTCCCAACATTGATCGATAGTTTGAGGTTATAAATTCATTAGGCGACCTCATATCCGCGCCAGCAGAAATTCCAAAAACCAGTCCAACAGTATATACAGGGTGTCCAATTCATATTACTCCACATCATCCACATCCACGTAGCGCAGTGGAAGTATAGTATCGATAAAAATAGTTTTAACATTTTTTACCTGCTGAATAAGCCTAAAATGCTCTAAGTTTAAAGCACTATTGAACAAACATTTTTGTTACAAAATTACATTTGCTGTAAAAATATTCAGTTTGCTTCCTCGTTCCTTATACTGGATTTCCCATGTCAATACTCCGCGGTAAAACGTTTTTATTTCATCAGGAATATGCCGGATTGGAACTTGTCCAATGTAAGTTTTCTCTTTTCTACAAACTACTTCACATTTTACCAATCGAAAATAATATTTCGTAAATACCTTAATCAATGAAATTCCGTCAAATTCGCCTACCATCGGATCTACATCATGCCGGGCTATAGTGATTTGTTTTTAGGCATTTTGATGGGAAACAGAGCCATATGACAACCACCAAACTATCGTAATACATAATGATTAATATAAGCATTTCCATAAGCAAAGTCCATTTGTCGCAGTCCATCTTCATAAGTACAGTAATGAACTGTAAGTCCTTTATCAACAACTGAAGTATCGTAAACGGTGACCATATCATTATCGTTATTTTTGCCTCTGACAAAGATGGCAACATTTGGATTTATATTGTAGTTGCGGAGTTTTGTCTTCAAGATAGTTGTGTCAAAAAGTATGTCCTTGACAACTTCGATAATGAAGTCTCCCTAATCTTTTAACGATTCAAAAAAGTATGATTGGTAAATAGTAAAATTGGAAAAAGGTAGATTGAACGGATCATTAAAAAGCCTTCATAGATGGATCGAATACGCAGAATACATATGTTCTTGACACTGACATGTTTAACTTTATATCCTTGTATCTTCTAACCCTTACAACTTATGCTGTTATTGAAGTTTCCAAAGGGGCATACTACTGTTGGCTAGCTCTACCATTCTGGATAGGTCTCGTTGAGATCGGATGGTATGCGAAATCGTCATGACATTTGCCAGAACTTCTTTGATGCGGTGGCGTATTCCTTGTCCTCCAACTGGTAAGTAAAATGACAATATTAAATTATTGCGAAGTTTACTTCCTTTACTTTCAGTGATCCCACAACTTCTGACGTTTTTATTTTTTAAAGTAAACTGCTCGTCAAAATTAGCGTAACACTTTTAAGATTAGCGCCATTTGCGTTCTATTATTACGTGGTAATTGGAATTACTACCATCTTCAACTCAACAGTCACCACACATTTTAATGCTCACCTCCAAAGTTTTGACGAAGTGTGTTTTTAGCCTCTTCGACAAAAGCAGCAGTATGTGTGGGTTATGCCACTTCGTAACTAGTTCCTGAACTCTCCTGTGACGCAGGCGAAAGTGAGAGTGAACGAATGAGACGTCCTGAAAATTCTTTAGCACGCGATAAAGTGTTCGCCTCATTTATGGAATGGACGTGACGGAAATATTATGGTCGCACGCGCTTTTTAAACTTTTTTAGTTCGCGGCTCGTGGTTAATATAAAGCAGAACTTTTATGGTGACTTATGAGGATCCATTTAAATAGAAAAGTCGGAGTTCTGATGAGAGGATTTAATTTGGGATTTTCGAGTTGGCGGTGTCGTTGACGAAAATAAAAGCTTAAAAAAATTACTTAAGTATGTAACGAAAATACATAATCCTTTGGGATAATTGACCGAAATTTCAAAAATTTACATCAACAAATCATATCGGGATCTGAAGTTATTATTATTTGGACTTAGTTGGTTAAATTGTGAAATAAATGAGAGTAGTATACCTTTTCTTCATCTATAGATACTTCACTTCTTTGGTAGACATAATATGTAGTATGTATACCTATCAACGAGCCAACTCGAATGTGTTGGCTCGTTGATAATATAAAGCAGAACTTTTATGGTGACTTGTGAGGATCAATTTTAATATAAAAAAGTCGGAGTGGATGGATGGATTGATGGATGGATGGATGGATGGTGGATGGGCGGATTTTCGAGTTGGCGGTTCGTTGACGAAAATAAAACCTTCGAAGAACATTGAAGTTTAACGAGAAGTTGAACGAGACCCAGAATGCACTGCCTTTCATTAGGACATATTTACTTCGGTGTCGAATGTTTTGGATTATCGAAATTTCAGACTTGAGTGAAAAAAAACTGTTTACGTACGTAACGAAATTAATCCTGATAAGACAACTGACCGAAATTTCAAAAATTTACATCCATATATCATGTCGAGATCTGAAATTATTATTAACTGGACTTAGTTGGTTAAATTGTAAAATAAATGAGAGTAATATACATTTTCTTTACCTATAGATACTTCACTTCTTTGGTAGACATAATTTGTATACAGTGTGGAACAGCCAAATGGAATACATTCAGTAGCTCCATTATTATTCATTTTTTTAGAAAATTCTGAGATATGTCAATTTTTAATTTTAAAATGACGTCTTGTGACGTAAAAATGTCATCCCCAAATTCAACCCCCTTCAGGTGACAGCTACAACCCCTAAATTTTCAAAATGGTGATACTTCATTTGAAAGGAATACTGTATTCAAAAGAAAGAAACTGCTGTGGTTTTAAATTTTATTGCAGAAATTAACAAAAAAAAAAGTTTCTCCAGCGTAGGAAATTCGTTACATTAAAATAAAACACAAATCATTTTTAATGCAGCATATCATCAAAATGCATGCCTCCAGCATATTAGCAGCATCCTAGACGTAAATAGAAATGTCTTCTAACGTTAGTTAACATCTGCGGGATAATAGACCTAATTTCAAGTGTTATTCTTCTTCTTAAGTCAGTTAAATCGTCGGGTTTGGTTTTGTAGGCCATACTTTTTACATATCCCCAAGGAAGAAGTCTAACGGCGTGAGATCAGGTGATCGTGCAGGCCATTCTACAGAAAGATTGTGTGGAGATATTGCCGGACATTGACTTCGTAATGTGCTGGTGCACCATCCTGCTGGAACCATATTGCATTACCTGGAAGTTGTGGGTTTCCTTCAGCTGGATACAAGTTTGCCATCGTCGGTACAACATTATTTTGGAGCAGCAACTTATTATAAATAAGTTTCTCCATTCAAATTTCCGTCAGTGAAGAAGGGACCAATGATATTTTCTCATTCAATTATTTCTGCCCAAACATGAACTTTCTCGTTCGTTTTTGTCGTTCGATTGTCAAGCAAAAAAATTGTAGGTACGTATTTATTAGTAAGTTTTTATCGTATAGTAGGGAATGTCGGCAATTACTGACATTTATTTTTTGCTATTATTAACATTTCAGAACCTAAAATTGACAAATAGTGGTACTTATAAAACTTCTATTTTAAAGTAACGAATTTCCTACGCTGGAGAGACGTATCTATTTTCTTGTTAATTTCTGCAATAAAATTTTAAACCATATCAGTTTTGAATAGAGAATGAAATGACCTTTCAAATGAAGTATCACAAGCCGCTACTTCCAATTTGAATATTTAGGGGTTGTAGCTGTCACCTGAAGGGGGTTGAATTTAGGGATGACATTTTTACGTTGCAAGATGTCATTTTAGAATTAGAAGTTGACGTGTCTCAGGATTTTCTAAAAAAATGCATAATAATGGAGCTACTGAATTTATTCCATTTGGCTGTTCCACACTGTATATACATACCTATTAGAGTTAGAACCAAACGATGATTTGTGCAACTTAACGATATCACAAGATAATTCCCCTAGAATATTGCCCTGGTATTGAGAGTATGTTGCGATCTTCCCTTGTCGTAATCATAAATTTGTGACATATGGCAAGAATACGGACGCTGTATGTAACATAATAGGCTTATATATAATAGTATGTAACATAATAGACTGAGATAATCTGGCAAAATAGGGACTAAAACCATTTTATAATTGCACAAAACACCAGTATTGACGAGACACCTGGCAGAATTATCTACATTTTGTTTCTTTTAATTTTGAATACCCATCAGTAAAAACAATATTGTGTAATGGTTTCTGATAGTTTTCACAGCCTTATTGAAAACTATGGCCCACAGTTAAATATTATAACAACATAAATATGTAGATAAATTACATGTATTGGGTTACAACTTTTAGAGAAATGGAAAAAAACATTTCTAACAATGCCATAAAACTTATATATATTTTTCTTTCTTTTATATACGCCAAATTCATGTTTTAAACGATAAAACAATCACTGTGTACAAAGCTACAGCAATACAAGCTAAAAAACATTCTGCCCTTTTGCTGCCCCTTTCCCAAAAAAGAAATTCATTGCCCCAAAAATCTCTTATTGCCTCAAAAATAACTAATACTAGGAATATTGAAAATATTTTATATTATTATGTAGATTGATGTTGAAGGCTCATTAGTATATAAAAAAATATGTATTTTGCTTTAAAATTTAGGTTTATAAATCAGTTGTGAGCCAAAAATTAGATAAGTAAGATAAGAAGATAAGATAGTTTCCGAATTCTTCCAGTTTCGCTAATGGCAACAGGCAACAGGACAACGCTGAAAGTAATAAAAACTAAAGTTTTCTTTTGTTTGTTCATGATTTTAAAATTCTATATATTTAAAAACCGTGTCACTTTTTAAGCTCAAATTTTACTGAAATATTAGAAATGAAGTTTATTACAAGAAAAAAAAAAGGTATTTCTTTAACCCATTAACACCCAAACGGACACAATTTTTCGTCCATTTTGGAGCGTCAATCTCAATTAATGAATTCACTCAATTAATGTTTTCGGATGTGACCTTTCGATTTCCCGATTTCGATTTCTCAACTGACTAATCTTTTCAAAATGACGGACATTGCATAAATTCTCATGAAATATGAATTTTTCTCTAGTATTAACGAGCAAATAATGTTATTGTGAGTTTTTCTTGATCCACAGTCATTTTCCTCAATCAAAACAATACTACAGAATATATTTGACTAAATTTTCAATTTTCAATGATGAGGGATTCAAATGGCGTCCGGATTTCTCCAAGAAATGGCGCGTTTTTCATTATAAAAAGTAAATAGGAGTTTGTAATTATACTTTTCCTATGTCATTTCATGTTTTAGTAACATTTTGAGTTATTCCTGGTGAAAAAAGTCTTAAATCTAAGATGGCGGATTCAATATGGCGGACATCATTCTTGAAAATTCAAAATTTGAAAACGGAAAAATTACTTTTTATAAAGTCATATTTTACGTAGAATTCTGATGTAAAATGTCCTCTCAATCTTTTTCATAAAAATGCGTTCTATCTGAGTAAAAAAATTATTTGTCATTCTAACCTCAAAACGAGGTTTTTTTCCGGTGTTGAGGTTCTCATGATGAAATCATGAGAATTATATATTATGCACTTAGGGGTGCTCGGGCGCAAACTACTCGCCGGAAGTACACAGCCTACTTGTTTCTCGTGGTGCATATACGATTTTTTCTCACACCCACCAGAAAGTACGTTCTAGGTACTATTCTTTGAATAAATATGCGAGGAAGTTCCGGAAAAAAAATTCGTCAATGCGCCCGAATTCAAAATATATATTTTCTATTTATATGCGGAGAAGTTCCGAAAAAAAAAACATTCTTTAATGCGCCTACATCCCTAAACAAGTGCATACTATATAATTAATAATATATTTCATCATGAGAACTTCAACACCGGAAAAAACCTCGTTTTGAGGTTAGAATGACAAATAATGTTTTACTCAGATAGAACGCATTTTTATGAAAAAGATTGAGAGGACATTTTACAGTCCTCTTTATCAGAATTCTACGTAAAATATGACTGTAATTTTTCCGTTTTCAAATTTTGAATTTTCAAGAATTATGTCCGCCATATTGAATCCGCCATCTTAGATTTAAGACTTGTTTAACCAGGAATAACTCAAAATGTTACTAAAACATGAAATGACATAGGAAACGTATAATTACAAACTCCTATTTACTTTTTTATAATAAAAAACGCGCCATTTCTTCAGAAATCCGGACGCCATTTCCGTCATCATTGAAAATTGAATTTAATCAAATATATTCTGTAGTATTGTTTTGATTGAGGAAAATGACTGTGGATTAAGAAAAACTCACACTAAACATTATTTTATCGTTAATAATAGAGAAAAATTCATATTTCATGAGATTTTATGCAATGTCCGCCATTTTGAAAATATTAGAGTCAGATGAGGTCGGCAAAAAAAAATAATCATCAACTCCAACTATTGCCTCCACCTTCCTCCACAATCCGGAGTAGGTTAGACTACTTTTTTGGACTAAAAAAAAATATATTAAAAAAAATCCCCAAATTTTCAGTACTTTTCTCCATAAAGTCAACCATATTTTTTTAGAGCATTTAATCACAATTCTGACCCCGGAAATCGAAAGATCACATCCGAAAACATTAGGATAAATGTTTTTTATTGAGTGAATTTATTAATTTCCCTTCGAGATTGACGCTGCAAAAAGGACGAAAAATTGTGTCCGTTTGGGCGTTAATGGGTTAATACAGTGCTACATCTCTTTAGTCCTAATACCTATTAGCCCTATTTCAGTATTTACCCTATTCGAATTATTGAATCGTTCGGAATTAATGAATATACAAAAACAGCCGAATTTTTGACGGATAATTTTTTTTGCAGAAAATTAAATTTTAACATATTATTTTTTTCAAGAATGCTATAATGACACAACTTTGGCATCTAGCATGGATTTTGATTGTTTTATTAATGAAAATTTTTTCGTTATCAAAATTAATTTGACTTGTATATTTATGAATTACGTTTTTTTTTCTGTGTTTCTTTTTACGTTTGTTTTTCTGAGTCACCTCTCTATTAGATGCTTTTTCACTTTAATGTTTTATTAGAGTCAGAATTCATGCTAAAACTCGCTATCATACATTAACCTAACCATATTAAATTAACGACGATTTTTTTTCTTAATACGGCTCCTTCATGTGAAGCCTTTGTAGAATGAAAACAAGGAGGAGCAGGAAATTGCGTCTCCACCAAACATCACAGGCTAAACGACACATTTGATGTGGATGCCGTCAACTGAGTTGTTTTATAGGGAATGACGAAAGTTGTTTCAAAAACAACTAGACTGATAAATTTGATGTGGGTATCGTCAACAAGGCGTTTTACAGAGAATGCTGAAGTTCGTGTTCAACAAATTGTTACGATCCAGCGGTGCGAAACGGAATTTTCAGCTTAAAAAAAATCGAGGGCGTTCTCCTCGAATAGTTAAAATTATATTTCACATATAATGCGAAATGTGTTTTTCGGCAATTTCGTTGGTATTATCGAGAAATTATTAAAACTCCTAATATCACGTCCACTACGTATAAATAACTAAATTCCCAGTAAACACACGTACGTTATAGAAACGTAACGTTAACGTGTCATTGGTTAAAGAAACGTGATACGTTTCGATGCGATAGAATAACAACCGTTTATATATCGTTGAGAAAATAATGGTTAATTAAAACGTTAAAAATGCATGATTTTTAAACGAAAAATCTAAACAGTCTCTTTGAAAACATTAAAATAACGTTGTTCAAAGTAAATTATACAATTGTTCTGTCAAACGTTAATACAATGTTTGTATATAAACTTCGTACAATAAACTTTGACTTAGTACTCTATTTGGTTGTAAAAGAAACGTCTCTGTAAAATATAAGAGATACGTGAATTATTGGTATATATAAAACGTGTTTTAAACGATCATTAATCCTACTTTTGTTATTGGAAAATACTTTAAGTAAATGAAGAATGAAGTTATTACTGATAAACAATATTATTAAATAATATTGATAAACAATATTATTAAATAATATTGTTGGAAACGTACCCTTATGCGAATCACATGACGCGTGTTATTTCCTGTTATTTCTTATGTATTACATTGTTGAATTTACGGGTGACCCTGCCAAGGAGAAGTGTTTTTATATTCTTCTGCATTTGTATAGGTAAGTAGACCTGTATTTCTTTTTTTTGTCGTGTGATTCGTAATGAATGCCAGACATTTTCCACATTGTAATCAGCAAGTATTTATTTTGCCTATTGCTAATTTGTACGTTATACAATTTCATTTTCATTACTACATTTTTTGTAGGTACAGCAGAGGTAACTATGATACACTTAAAAATTGTATTTAATCGCCAATTGAAAAAAAAACAATGAAAAGGAATTTTTTTATGCAACTGTTTTTCAAATAGTAAAATAGTGAGATTTTTTCAAAGAGTAAGCCCCCCACCAAACTAAACTCCCCTTGCATGTTTTATCATGTAACCTTCTTGTTCAAATACCAACAAAATTATCAACTTCCACAGATACATAATTATTCTGGCCTTAATTTAGAATACGAGAAAAAAACTGTATTTTGATACTGGTGTAGAATTGACCAGTGACCGTTCATCTAGTAATAGTATAGAATAAGTCGTATTTTTCATCTAACTAATGACGAAATGTTTTATTTAGGTATTCTTGATCAGTTATTAGTCCGGACGGCTGGTAGTTTAAACAATTATGTTACAATGACACTACTTCTACAATATATATTGTGGTAATAAGATACATATTAGGTAATGAGTCTATTGTGGTATTAGGTAAATACTTTTTTTCAGAGAACGTTAATCTTAATTTCCAGACAAACAAAAATAACGACCTGCAAATGCTTGAAGTGTAAAAGAACGGCTGAAACATTCGGCCACTAGAATACTTAAACCAAATGACGTCAAGAAACACCATAGAATAGCAACAATAGAATTTAAGTTTCTTATGTTTTTGATTTCTTAAACGTTTACCAATACGTTTAATTTCCCTCAATATTTAACATTATTAAAAGATTATTTAGAAACGTATATATTTAAGATTATTAAGATGTAAAATAAACGTTGTGAGTTTACTTACTTTAAACGTTTTTATTTTCGTTACGTTAAACGTTTAAAACCGCGACATTTTTAAGTTGAATATACGTAGTAACGACACGCATTTTTTAAATTTTGTTTGGACATTAAAACATTTTTTTTACGTATGTGTGTTTATTGGGAATATGGTAGTGCTTATAAGCTAGTCAAAATAGACATTCAACTACAAAATTATGAATTTGAAAAAAAATTTAAATTTAAAAAAATGAATTATGAATTTAAACTATACGAGTGACATGTCCACCTTCTATCTTCCCACAGGATCGAAAACATTGATGATAGTTCAGTCAAAATAGACAAAAAAAAAAGTGATAACTTCGCAAAATTTCGCATAGAGTTGAAAATTGGTATAGGTCTTAAATACAGTAATACGAATAAAATATCAAAAATTCACACCAATCTTAAGTCTTTAAAAAAATTATTTGTATTTTTCTAGTAAATGGTAAGTGTTATCGTAAAAGTAGGTCGGATAACAGTTGTAGGTCATGCAATTTTCTACAAAAATCGTTCTTATACTTTTCCCTGAGATATCGCGATTCCAAAATTTGGAGTAGTCGTATTCTACGAAGTGTGTAAATTAAGTAAATGAATGATTTTTTTTAATTTCTTTTTTATTCCGAGGTGATTTATCTCGGGAAGAGAAAAAAGTCACAAGGGCTCAAGTCAGGCGAATAAACAGGCTGAGTAGCTACAGCAATGTTTTTACTGGTTAAAAAGTCGTTTACTGAAATGGCTGTGTGCCAACGCGCATTGTTGTAATGCAACATCCAATTGTTCTTGATGTTTGGTCTCACATACATGACCCCTTTTCAAGAACCTCTCTGTAAAAGTGTTGATTTACTGTTTGGCCTGGAGACACAAACTCTTTATGGACAATTCCTTGACTATCAAAAAAGCCATCATCTTCAAGGTTCATCTTCAATCGACTCTCTTCCTTTTGAGAATGCCTTAAACCGCCTAAAAATATGGGCTCTTAAAAAGACACTGTCTCCGTAGGCATGTTGAAGTTTTGCAAAAGTATCCGTTGCGCTGTGACCAAGTCTGAAGCAAAATCTGATAGCACACCATTGCTCAAAATTTTTTAAAACGCACTAGACAAAAAACGGTTTACGAAAACAGTCACAAATAACAAACAAATAACAAGTTCAAACTTGTACTGAAGGTACATTACATGTTAACCTACCGCCCTTCCAAGTCCCTTCTCCGCAGTGTTGCTATATCGGGCGCTAAGTTCATTAATTGCACACATTTCCTCACCACTTATGAGGTAGTGTACTTGGCGCAATTTTATTGTGGTTTACCCAGTAGGCATATTCCACGATTTATTGTGATTAAGTTTTATTAGACAGTATCCTATTGATTGAAAAAATGGTACCATACTAATGATTAACGTGGAACGAATTATTGTTGATTTCGAGAAAATTTTAGTCTAACTGATAATCTTCAAATGCTACTTCAACAGTAAAGTCTTCTTCGCTGTCTTCTTCCTGTTCTTGCTGGATTTCTATAGATTGTTCTAACAAGAAAGATGCATCCGTTGTATCCTCATTGATACATTAAGAATCTTCATCTGTTGTATTTGATTCAATATTGGAGCAAGGCTGGCCTTGACAATTGGTACATGGTGAACAATCCAACTTTCAGCCACAATTTTTATAAATATGTATTATGCATAGACAGTTTCAGTAATGTAATAATAAAAAGTGCTGTTCACGTTCACAAGTCGTTCACGACATGCGGCATCGATTCCACGGCATGCTTTGAGGACTTTTTTTGGATTTTACGATACATATCTCAGAGTCTATAGCATATCTCAGTCTGTAGTCAGGTCGGGTTCACTCCACATACAAGAATCATGCTTCGTTATAATTACACAAAGACATTTCTAAATTTTGCGTGACTATACACTAAGAACTTTCGGCTAACAACTTCTAATTCTAAACCATTGACTGAATTTTAATTCGACTGCTCCCGAACGTTCCCAAACAAAGTCCCAATCTCTTACAAATTATGCATCCGCTGCACAACCATCTAAGTCTTCGAAAGTAGTTCAGTCTCGGCTCAACTTTATAATTAGATTACGTTAAGTTTTACTACCGGAATATACACAAGTCTGATTTACAATTGTTTCCGAGTTCGGGAAAGTTTTGGCCAATAGCATCACGCTATTACGAGCATTACTCGTACTAAGACTGATTGACGGCGTTGAAATAGAGTAAAAAAATCAATAACTCTAGTAATAACAATATTTGAGAACAAATTAATGATATTAATGAGATTAATGAATTAATGATATTTAACCCTTAGAGTACCGGTAAAGCCACTTTTGTGACTAATTTTTCAACAATAAAAAAATTTTAAACGTTGATTATACAGCTCTACAAAAAAAAAACTTCTGTCTTTGCAATCAGACCCATCATTTCCAATGTATTTTGATGCACTTAAACCAAATTTGGCAAAAAAAAAATTCTACCGCATCAGTTTTTTCTCTACACCCCCATATAACCTCCATAAACTCTAATAGAAAAAAATTTTCGAAAAAAATTTCTTTAATTATTTTTTATGACCTTTATTTTGTTTTTTTTTGGGTCGCTGATCACGAATCTGAAGTCAAGAATAAATTTCGACTTAATGACAGCTGTCAACAAGCTGTCAAATTTCACTAAAAAGTAAAAAGTTGATATTAAATGCATATTCCTATGTTTTTTAGGATGCTCATTACTATTTTGTTGTAGATGTTGTTATATTTGTGAATGAGCTACTTAGATATTTTTATTTATATCTTCTTTTTCTTGTTTTGGTTTTTGTAACCGTTATACTGGATGGACCATTTGAACCTTAATAGGAAATAACTCGGTTGGTAAGCGAAAAAATAGAAAAAGTTGTATTCAGAAGTTGTTGGGCAAGGACGGGGAAGTACGACCGTAACCTTAAATTTGACCTCGACGTTGACCTTGAGGGTTATTTGAAGGTCAAAACAACTTTTTCAAATGGAAACAACTATTTTTGACCGATGGGGGGGGGGGGTTTTTATGGGCCCGAATTACTCATCGTGAATCAAGCGGAAACCCCCCGTGAAAATTACCCCCCCAAAATCAAAGAGAAACTCAAAAACCCTTTAAAAAATAAAAGAGGTTAATTTAACAACTCAGCGCACGATCTAGCAACACTGTGGAGACGGGACTTGGAAGGGCGGTAGGTTAACATGTAATGCACCTTCAGTACAAGTTTGAACTTGTTAGAGTCATTTGTTTGTTCTTTGTGACTATTTTCGTAAACCTGTTTTTCCTAGTGCGTTTTAAAACTGAAAGACATTAACTCTGAGCAACGGTGTGCTATCAAGCTATGAAGCAAAGTTTTGCTTCAAACTTAGACACAGCGCAACGGATACTTTTACAAACTTCAACGCGCTTAAGGATACAGCGTTTTTTCAAGAGCCCCGTTTTTTTTGGTGGTTTAAGACATTATCAAAAGAAAGAGAGTCGACTGAAGATGAACCATGCAGCGGAAGGCCTTCATCTTCAAGAACCAATTAAAATGTCGATAGAACACGGGATTTTGTGCGTTCAGATCATTGGTTGACGACAAGAATGATCGGGGAAGAATTAAATTTGAATCACACCACTGTTCATCAGATTTTGACTAACCAATTGGGGATGAGAAAAATCTGGGCAAAATGGTTCCAAAAAACCTTTCGCAGGCACAAAAGGACATTAGGAGAGAAAGGTGTCTTGACATTTTGGAATCGATTGAAAATGATCCCCATTTTATGGAACGTGTCATTACTGCTGATGAGACTTGGGTGTTTGAGTACGGCCCGGAAACCAAGCGCCAAAGCATGGAATGGCACACTTCAAGCTCTCTAATACCCATAAAAGCAAGAATGAGCAAGTCGAAGATTAAATGCATGCTGATTTGCTTTTTTGATAGCCACGGAATTGTCCACAAAGAATTTGTGCCTCCAGGCCAAACAGTAAATCAACACTTTTACAGAGACGTTCTTGAAAAACTTCGAAAAAGGGTCATGCGTATGAGACCAAACATCAAGTACAACAGAATGTTGCATCACGACAAAGTGACTTGTCATACAGCCATTTCAGTAAACGAGTTTTTAGCTAGTAAAAACATTCATGTGGCTCCTCAGCCTTCTTATTCGCCTGATTCGAGTCCTTATGGCATTTTTCTCTTCCCGATATTGAGAAATCACCTCAAGAGATGTCATTTTGGGGCAATAGAAAACATTCAAACGACTGTAACCGGCCAGCTGAAGGCTATCCAGAATATAAATTCCAGCACTGCTTTGTGTAATGGAAGAAACGTCTCTAGCTTTGTGTGGGTTTCCAAGGAAGTTATTTTGAAGGAGTCAATACTGAATTCTAATTCTATCTAATAAAAATATTTAAAAAATCGTAATCATTAAATTGGTCATACAAATTGACCCTCAGACACCGACATCAAGTTACTTGTCACTCGTTAAAAAAAATGATTTTTCCTTTAAAATTATCCCTATAACTTGGCCTACCGTATACATTGTCCCATCCTGATGTCGCCGAATTCAAAACGTGTTTTTAGGAAATCCCACCACTGGGATTAACGCAGTAATCCCTGGACGAACACTACGTATTTATACTTATCACTGCTACTAATTATCCTAGGCTACAACTAATTCTCTTAGCCCTTGATCAATAAACTCTGCGGCCGTACGTTCATTAGGTGAACCGTACGGTGGGCGGCAGGACCTCAGCATCGAGATCCGCCGACTTGGGCATTCGGGAGACTCTTCGCAATATGGGCGATCCCGCGACTCCACACGAATCTGTTTTAATCATTGACGCTCCATTAATTGCGAGAGGATCCTCCATTATGAGAGTTCCACTCCTATTTACCTGCCCGAATGAGAAGCCCGGTTTAAATCAGAGTTTGCGGTGGGGCTTTGTCTAATCCTCATAATTTAGGAATAGTTTCCCGATTATCTGTGGCGCACGGCGCGGTGGCCGCTGAACTTTTCAAATTATTACGGTTCACTGTTTCAATTTGACTGGAGTTGATTCGTAAGGTCCTCGAGTAAAACTGTAAGGCTGAAACTTGTGCTTTAAAAATAACACTACCCTGCAAAATTTTGAATATTGTGTGCCCCTGGACAATGAATAAGTTGTCTCCGAAGTAATTTTTTCCCCTGCTCAGAATTGCTCTAAAACGTCAGGTTTTTGAGATATTCTGACATAAATGTGCAAAAACCATTGTTTTTTGGCATATTTGAAGCTAAATAGCACCGCGATTTTTTTTTTTGTGTCTTACAGTAAATTCCTTCAAATGTCGGTGATTACTAATTTTTTCGGTGTTTAAAATTTTTTTAAACTTGTTTTTTAATTTAAATATGCCATTTGTGTTGAGAATAAAATAATTTGTTTAAACCATTTATTTAAATTTTGGTTAAAAAAATTAAAAGGTAAACAGCAATTAAATGCAAACAAGATCTGCATTCTTCCTCTTTCCAAACATGCATAGTTTGTTACACTTTAGTTTCAAAATGGATTAGTAATTTGATTTTTAAAAACATCGTGTTTTGGACATCCCAAAAAATTCTGACCCAGTTTGATTGTAAATATTTTTTTCACGGAGACAACTTAGAAAGATGCAATTTTCACCAATTTGTATTACTTTCCCAAATTCCCCATTTTTTTCGTACCATGTTAAAAATTTGTTACTTGTCCTACAGGGAGCTTTGTAAATATGATCAATTTCAGTTTAAAAAATCGCCATTATTTTTTTATGCATTACTCATTGTTACGCATTTTATATCATATGCCGAACACAGCACTTGGCATATGTTTACACCAATTAAAGTTTGAATGTAAATTATAACAAACCTACCTACACTGTTGGAAATCGGAAGAACGCAGCTTTTGTTTGGCGTAAACATATTTAGGGTGTTGTATAAAAAATAGAGATGAATTTTAAAATTGAAATTGACCATACGAAAAAAACTTATTGAGAAAGTAAAGCAATTGGCAAAAACCGCATCCTTCTAAGTTCTCTCGGTGAAAAGATATTTACGATCAAAATTTCTCAGGTTCAGAATTTTTTGGGATGTTTGTCTGGAAGACACGATGTTTTTAAAAATTAAATTACTAATCCATTTTGAAAGTAAAGTGTAACAAACTATACATATTTGGAAAGCGGAATAATGTGCAGCTTTTGTTTGGTGTAAACAGATACAGGGTGTTGTATTCAAAATAGTGGCTTTGTTTAACGTTGAAAATTTGAAATTGACTGTAACTCAAAACCACCCTGTAGGACAAGTAACAAGTATTTAACATAGTACGAAAAAAACCTTTTGAAATAATAAATTGACTGGCGAAAACCACATCATTCTAAGTTCTCACTGTCAATATTTACTAAAAGTATATTTACTATAGTTACCTATTGCCATTTTTGCGTCTGCAGCTACAGAAAGTTGACAATAGTTGACCCTCCATAACTTGCCTGTGAATTCCCCGTTATGAGAGTTCCACACTCAAATTTACCTGCCTGAATGCGAAGCCCGGTTTAAATCAATGCAGCTGTAGCTAGCTTTGTCAAGTCCACATAATTTGGAAATAGTTCTTCGATTTCGAATTACTGGATATTATTTGGATGTATCTTTCGTTTGAAATATGTTTGCGAACGTTTAGAGTTAAAATTAGGTCGGTTTATAGTATGACAATTTTGCCTTCTATTTTCTATTTATCCACAAATCTTTAGGACTAGTCTAAAATTTCAAAATACAACACTTGTCCAAATTAAAAATGGAGAAATCAATTCGGACATAGCCGTGTAATCCAAATTTGTATTACACAGTTAATTTTTTTTCTTAAAAACTCTTTTACAAAGGGGTCTGATATTTCTGTTTTAACTTAACTGTATAACCTTATTCAATTGTCAAAGCTGTTACATTATGTGAGTCAACATTTTTTTCACAATTGTGTTAGTTAGTTGTCAAAAGTTTGACGTTTCGTTTTGAGCTTCGACATAACCACTATTTCTATATCCCTCGTTCATAGCCAGATTTAATGATGTTTTTTTTGGATGTCTCTATATTATACTATACCAAAAATACCGCAGTTATAAAAAAAGATGTTTCCCAAAATCGATTAATAACGTTTACCTAAATATCAATTTTTTTACCATATATCCCAAAATGACTCCATAAATTCAAGACTTGATGCTGGTAACTTCTGACGAAACTACCTTCACTGTGACCATGTTAATAGGCACAAATGGAGTTTTGAGGATATACATATTCTCTGGTATAGTTGACAAATTAATTATAGGTTCTTATTTGTTTGATTAGACCTAATCGATGCAAGTCATTTTGATTTCTAACGATGAGTTAAACCCCAGACTACCTCAGACTACCTTCGATGAGTGACCACCTCAATATTCAGATCTGATACCTATCGACCATTTTTTTGTGGTATATTTAATTTATCATAATTTTGATGAATAAAAAAATAAATTAACTTCGACTCACATCTCTAGAAGTCATTGACTATGTTCAAGAAGAGCTTATTAATCTTCTTGCCCATTATTTATTTATCTCATTTTATTTATTTTTATTCTACAGGTTTACTCCCATTATCTAGGGGTAAACGGTGCACAATTTGTTGGTTAATATCAACATAATTAGCCACCTTTTCTTCATCCCTAGTAAATTTACTTTTCTGGAAGTTTTCCTTATGCAGCCTGCGAATATATCAATGGTTACCTTACGATATTTCCATTGCGTTATTTAAATTCCGTGTGTGTACCCTTCCAGATATAAATGAGGATTGCTAATTAATATAGGTGTTGTTTTAAAGGTAAGAGAATAGATTTGGAAGTTAGGTACATCACAAAATAGCAAATCATTTGAATCGTTTACAATGCCCGAGCGATTTTTCCAAAAACAAATAATGTTTTAATCAAACTTATTTCCTAGTGTACGAAATCACTGTATGTCTGTTTTTCTTTGTCTCCGCACTCAGGACTCAAGATATAGGGCGAGAAAGCATAACTTACACACTTTTTTAATTAGGAAACCTGCAGCGAGCTACCTACATACTTTTTGCAGCGGCGTCGGATGCCGCTTCGAAATGATATAGGGTTCCTTGGAATATTGATTATCAGTCACCGCGCGGCATAAATTTCGCTGCAAAAACAAAGCATTTGCCATATTTTACGGTATTGTGGAGGAAACGTTATTTATATCCGGAATAATTGCTCCTGAAATTTCAGCGGAGCTCTCAAGGAGGAAGCTAAATGCCAAGAGTGTATTTCGCAGGGATGGAAGCTTAATTTCGAGGTGAATTTACAGAAATTTTAAACGAAGAGGGTTAGAAGCAGATCGGAGCAACGATGACGTAACAGTTATTCAAACCTGCATGCTATTTTCTACTGATGTACAGGGTGTTCGATTTATCATAGGAAGAGAGTTTTTCTCAGAAACGGCTGAGAAAAATTAATTTTTGTGAAGGGTAAATCACTTTTACTCACCAAAAATATGTTTTAACGACCCTAAACGTCGCGTTTTTTTCAGCAAGATACCTTTTTACTTTACCATTACAAGAGCATTTTAATAATTTTTCTTTTCTTTTTTTACATTTTCTTTTGTATTTGGAATATTTAAAAAGTTATCTGTTTGTCTTGTAAACTGCTAGCTAAATAAATAGAATTTCTGTCAAGAGTATATCAATTTACTTGCTTTTACTAAAGTCAGCAGCTTTAAAGCTTCCTTTTAGGACAGAAATAAAATACTTCTAAAGCATCGCGATGCCTCGAATTTTTTTAGCAATATACGTTCTTTATAATTCATAAAAGTTTATGATTTGGATGCATTTATTTGTGTAACTCTGTTTATTCTCACTATTTATGTTTCATTATGTAAGTCATGACCGATTCCCAAAATTGTATTTGGTCCACTAAAACATCCTCATTAAAATATTATCAGCCTACTAAATAGTCAGTTTCTATATTTTACACCATTGAGTACTTCTTCTAATGCAAATAAGAACTGAATGAAGTGAATACATACATGTCAATGTATTAAAGTAATTGTTATTATTTCTTGAAATCGAATAAAGACAAATTTGAAGCTAATAATTACTGCTGCTTGTGCTGAATTAGGTGGAAATATTTTCAGAAAAGTAACTTCTAATGAACTAAGAAAACGTTACGAGTTATTATAAATAATTGACTTTTAACTTTCCTGACTTTTAATGCTTTCCGCTTATTTACTTATTTGTAAAGATTTAAGTTAGGGCATTTGTATGCATATTGTTTCTTGTTGAGGTATCTAAACACATTTGTTTATTGTAAAAATATACAATATATCTTTTTTTTTTAAATAAAAACACATTTAGTTATGTAATATGCTGAACGAACAATAGCGGAAATGCAATTCCAAATGTTGCAATATTTACTATAGAGGAATTTACCGGAAAATCGGCCATAACTTTTGAAATATTGTGAGTATAAAAAACAGGTAGGAAAATTGCTAATAAAATTTGAAATGTCGCGACACACCATTATCTATACGCAGCATCGTTAAGCTATATTTTTTAATTCCGCCTTAATTTTTAGTGAAAGCAAGTTCATTGATATATTCTTATACAGAAATTATACTCATTTAGCTCGCAGCTTACGAGAAAAGCAGATAGAACATTAAATAATAAATCGACCATAACTTTTTAAATATTCAAGATAGAAAAAATCTTGCCTTAACTTTAAGTGAAGGTAAGTAAAAGTGATTTATCTTTCATAAAAAATTTTTCAGTGAAAGTTTCAGTCTTTTCTGAGAAAAAACTCACTTCCTATGATAAATCGATCACCCTGTACAATGAGCAGTAAAATTCAAAAACAATGGCTGGCAAAACTGGCAAAACTGAAACGGGCAATTTATCAAAAAAATCTTTGGTCAGGTCGACTTTTGGTTTTAAAAATATTTAATTTGATTTGATAATAACCGATAGAGCTGTCATTACAAGATTTTTCTAATAAACCAGAATTCTTATTGGCAGGTTCGGTCAGAGACTTTTTTTACATCTAGTAATGGAGAAATCGAATATGTTAAGGTTCTTGGTGTATTTAACCTCAAAATCTAATTTCCCGTGTACGTTTTCCATGTTTGTTTTCGTATATACTTCATTAATGATGATTTCGCGGTGTTATGCATACAAAAACAGCCTGGTTAGATCCAAGAATTACACTAAGAAAAAGTATTAGGTTAGGTAAAGATACATTATTGTTGACTAGTAGGTTTTGTTCACATTGCGCCAGTGCCATCTTATCTAAGCATACTTAGACAAGCAGTTCCTTTTCCTTGAGTAAGCCTTAGCTTTCCTCCGGTTTGTTGGCATTTGGGCCACCAAGGAAGAACTCCTTAGGTTATCATTGGTCTCATGATGGTAGTATACACCACATAACCACTCTCAAGTTTCACACTCTAGGTTTTCCTTATGTTTTTGGGGCACTGCTCATAAAATATATAATCCTTCTTGATTCTCCTGTACAAATGCAGGTTCCAGATTAGTCTGACATCAAGGTTTCGCCAAGGTATTTCACTTCTAATGTGAAATTTGAAAGAGTTGTGTTTAGGAGAACAGGTGGCCTTAGCGATTTTGTTCACCTTTTCTTCGGAAGAGAAACATCTCCATTTTCCTGCGGTAGCAGATGGAGATTGCTCCCTACACCATTCTTGTGCTATTCTAAGAGCTGAACTGCATTAACTCGTAGAGAATTCTTTCGCGCTTTCCATTCAGCAGTATCGTTAGGTCATAAGCGTAAGCAATTGTGTAGAACCGTTCGAAATTGAGGCGGCGTTTGGGTATTTACAAACAGGTTACATAGTAATGGTGATAAAATACCGCCCTTGGAACATCCTCATGCAACCATTTATCTTACGGAGTTCTCCTCTGTATTGATCTGTATTGCTCCTTTTTATGTTGTTTCCTGCCAAATACCAATTTTTCTAGTATTGATTTTAAAGTGGTTTTATCAAATACCCCTTTTATGTCCATAAAATACCCAAATCGACTCTCATTGTCCAGAGATATTTTATCCGACCGCCTTACGTGTAGGAGGGTATCAAGATCTTCACCGTCAAAATCACAAGGACTCAAGTCAGGCAAATAAGAAGGCTGAGGAGCCACAGGAATATTTTTACTAGCCAAAAACTCGTTTACTGAAATGACTGTGTGACAAGACGCATTGTCGTGATGCGTTGTTCTAGTGGTTCTTGATGTTTGGTCTCTTTGGCATGAACCTTTTTCGAAGTTATTGCTCATTGCTCACTTCGACTTGCTCATTCTTGCTTTTTTAGGTCTTGGAGAGCTTGGAGTGTGCCATTCCATGCTTCGGCTCTTGGTTTCCGCGTCGTACTCAAACACCTATCTCAAATTTCATCACCAGTAATAGCACGTTCCATAAAATGGGTTTTCAATCGATTCCAAAAGGTAAGACACATTTCTCCTCCTGATGTCCTTTCGTTCCTGCGAAAGGTTTTTTGGAACCATCTTTGCCTACATTTTTCTCATCCCCAATTCTCATCGTTTGTCAAAATCTGAAGAACAATGGTGTGATTGAAATTTAACTCTTCCCCGATAATTTTTGTCGTCAACCGACGATCTGAACGCACAAGATCCTGTATTCTATCGACAATTTTATCGGTTCATGAAGATGAAGGCCTTCGGGCGCCATCTTCCTTCTGAGAATGCCTTGAACCACAGAAAAACCTGGGCACTTGAAAAAACAGTGTCTGCGTAGGCATGTTGAAGTTTAGCAAAAAGGATCCGTTGCGCTGTGTCCAAGTCTGAAGCAAAACCTGAAAGCACACCGTTGCTCAAAATTAATGTCACTCATTTTTAAAACGCATTATAAAAAAAAAACGGTTTACGAAAAAAGTCACAAAGGACAAACAAATGACTCTCACAAGTTCAAACTTGTTCTAAAGTTGCTTACATGTTAACATACCGCCCTTTGTAAGTCCCGTCTCCGCAGTCTCATTATTTAATTTACGCACCTCGTAAAACAAACACGTTTCGAAAATTCACTCAGTAACGAACCGCCGCTGAGTCGGCAGCGTGGTGACGAAACGTGGGAGGCGCGATAATACAGAAATACATTTATTTTCCGTCCGTCGTGATACCCGACTTGAGGTTTCACCTCACTAATTACTTTTCACTTTCCGACATCCGGAGAACGGACCTAATGACCCGTATCAATATCAGAACCGAAGTGTACGGCGCGGCGCCTTGCGGTAACATCTTGTTGGACGTAATTATTACGCGGCACCGCAATACCTTCGGCGAATACGTAATCGATGGCGTGTCTCCGAACTATGGCAGGCCAACCATCTGACACGAAAGATGTGGGCTGTCCTGTAAGTGATTAGTAGAGTAGGCCCGTAGTCAGTTTACGAATAAAAATGTTAATATGTTCACAGAAACTATGTAGCATCATAGTACATTATTAACACGTGTGGATATTATTACTTATTACCAAGCGCGAATGTCACAGGGCCCAATACAAAAAAAAAAAAAAAAAAAAAAAAAAAAAAAAAGAACCCCGGAAAAAAAGAACGAATGTTTCTATGAACTTACAGAAGCCTTTGTTGCAAGCAATAATCCATTAAACAAATTAGAGAACCCCAAGTTACGTACGTTTTTAAAAAAATATATGGACCGAAAAATTCCTCATGAAAGTACATTAAGACTTGCATATGTCGATCGGGTTTACAACAATGTAGTGACATCAGCGAAGACATTGCGGACAATTTCGTGTATTTTATTATAGACGAAGCTACCGATGCTTGCAGACGTTCAGTAGCTAATTTTTTAATTGGCGCGTTAAACAGTGACACTGCTAGTGACAGCCACCCCAACCTGTCATGGGAACCTTGTTCCAACACTGACGTTTGTCGGGTAAGTGTTGCCATTGTTACGTGTTATCTTAATTTATATAGGTATTTTATCCTTGACTTAACCTTACTATTTGGTAAAAATAGTACTATGTTGCTACATCATTTATGTAAACATATTAATATTTTCATTCATTAACTGATTACGGGCCTGTTACATTCCGCGCTCACTCCAACTCTACTAATGACGTCTCGTCAAAAAAGGTAGTCGCGTATAAAACGCTATAAAACTGGTCCATTTCAATATTTTTAAAAATCTCAAAAAGTCTCAAAGACTAGAAGAGATTTGTGACCTTTCTAGCCTAAGCCGATCAAAATCGTACTGTAAATAAAGAAATGGCAGTATTATTAATTAAGGCTTCACGAAAAAATCGATCGTTAATTACTTGCAAAATTGTTAACCGATCGAGCTGAAATTTTCAGGGTAACTTCTAGTTACAAATAGCTACTCTTTCAAGATTGATTCATTTCAGCCTGATAATTGCTTAACATTTTGAATAAATAAATAATTAAAAATAAGCACTTTTTCAGCGTTAGTAGCCAATTGTTAGTTAACAATTGCACTTAGAGACTTCTGGTTGGGCTTAAAATTTTCTAAATTTAATAGGGAAAAATTTTCTTAATGGTACCTTATATACCGAAAATGCACAGGAACGGAGTTATATGCGAAAATATGAAAATGTTCGCATAAATTGTTTATTTAAACAATGTTCCACACGGATGCTGCTCTACGGGCCGCTCATTGTATTCTACGGGAAAAAATACATGGGAATCCATAAAAACATGCCCTGCATGTCGCAAGAATACTTTTTTATTATTTTAGTTCTCTGCCTACTGGACTGAAGCTGTAACAAGATTATACGCGGATGATCAGAGGCGTACCATTTCAAGTTCGTATTAAAACGGAGAACTGAAACAAAGTGAGAGAAAGACACTTTGTACTCTACAAAGTGTTTAAAAGGAACGATATACACTAATTTGAATAAAAACTGCAACACCCTGTGTTAGTTAAGTTTAGTTGCTGTTATTAAATAAAAGTTATTAAATACTATTATACTTTCCCATAAGGTACTTCTAAAATATAACAACTAAATGATTAAGTTGTCAATAAAATACAACTAGCTAAACAATATGCAGTAGGTAATGAATTACACCACCGAGATTGATTATGCACTCATTTACTCTTTAAGAGATACCGAGTCAAATGATTAATGTCGCCTTGGAGTATATCATTTCAATCATCTTATATGTGAAGCAGAACATCGTTGATATTGTTTGGGGAGTAGGGTAATTCACTTTTTTATTCGTTACCAATTACAGTAACAAATTTTTCGCCTTCAATATATTCCCTTTGGCGACCTCTACACCGCCCCATACGACTTTTCCATTGTTGAAAGTAGTGCTGCAAGTCCGCTTCTGTCAGCTGGTTCGGAACCTCCGTCGCTTTTGCTTTTACCGCTTCCACACTCGTAAGTAAAAAAACCACGATTCATCACAAGTAATCATCATGTCTAACAAACTTAGATCAGTGTCAATTTTGTTTGGAATGTCAGCGCAAATGTTCATTCTGGATTCCTCTTGCTCGGGAGTGAGGAGTTTTGGCACCATTTTTGCGCAAATTTTGCGCATGTTGAACGATTCATGCAAAATCTGGCGAACACATTCTTTGTCGATTCCTGTTATTTCAGCAAGCCTTCGGATGCTTAGACGGCGATTTTCGCGGATAAATTTACCAATTTTTTCACTGTTTTCGTCCGTCTTTGACGCTGATGGGCCGTCCTCGGCTCGAATCGTCTTCGGTCGTTTCATTCGTTCATATCCCTCTTTAAACCATTCAAACCATTCAGAAACGTGTGCGGGATAAATATTCATTCCCGTACATTTCTTTTAACATTGCATAAGCTTCTGTGGTTTTCCCCAGTTAACAAGAAACTTGAGATTAACCCGTTGCTCCATCTGAACATTTAACATTTTTTCGACGCGTCACTGGCGCGTAGACAAATTCAAACGACTGCTACAGTCAAACTGAGCGATCAACTGGCTTGTACAGCGATATCAGGGTGGGGAAAGTATCACCGGTCACAGTTCTGTTCAAACTTGTTGCGACAAGCTCGCAGCGCACTGGTAGCAGCATCAGTTCGGTTATTTAATAGCCACACCTCGTATGTTCGATCGGTGAGAGGTCGTGGGAACGTGCAGGCCATGGAAGCATATGTACATGAGCTTGTTCCAAAAACTGTCTCGTAACTCTTGCTGTGTGAGTGCGGACTTTATCTTATTGAAAACTTGATATAATCAACCCCCAAAAGTATGGCACTGGAACATATTCTAAAATATCTGCTATGTTATGCTACATTGCCCCGAAAAAGAAAAAACTAAAGGTGACCTACTACCAAAACATATTGCACCCCACCATCATTCCATGTGTAAAACATGCAATCGTAACAAATTCCAAGATAATATTGATTTCTTTGTTGTTGAAACTTTGGTGTATTTGTTATACTGAAGTACGTCTTATGTGAAACTTTCAAATAAATTGCTAATACCTACTAGGTGCTGTGGTTTTTATTTATATCAGTTTATTTAAAACAGACTTACGATTTATTGATGACAAATTTACAGAAGAATTTGCAAAACCATTCAGAAGATAGGATAATTGAGAACAGGTAACGAAGATGTGGAATAATTGACCAAACAACTGAACGAAACGAAAGAACTGAAATCAGAAGAAATCCAGCAGATGATGGAGCAGAAGAGAAAGTTAAAATTCACGAAGTCAGATGATTACCTACAATTGCATAGACAGATTCATAACCAGTTCACCAGTCTTGAATACAGTTTAAGTCCATTTGCAGTTCTGAAATTTACGGAATCTGAAGAATACAACAAAAATAGTATGGGAACCAATTCAGCTCTCTGTAGAACATTTAGTAAACATCTAATATGAGTGTAAGACTATTATAAAAAGGCACCTAATTGATGCAAGCATATCAACAATTATGTGCAAAAGAGCAACATAACTACGTTTTACATTCGTTGACTCTCATCATACGTTAGCGCAGGATATGGGAAGACAAGATGCCGCCTGTGGAGGGACGCAAGAAATAAAATGTCTCTACTTCAGGTTAGTGCACCACCTAAGTCCTTTGCTTTGTCTTTGACAGACTCAAGGCTAGTAAAGCTGTCGATCAAGGAGGGAATGATAAATAAATTCACTGATGGATCAAAATTAAAGAGAGGCGCAGGCTGCAATGTTTACTCAATGATGAAGAAAAATTGGATGAGCCAACTAGCTGTCGGTTTGTTAGGTAATTGATACATACACATATTTAGCTATGACAAGGAAAAACTTACGCCCTGTAAGAGGATTCTTGACAAGACAACTGTCGGATATGGAAGGACTTACACAATATGAAACACTCTATTGATTGTGCAGCTGTCTCATCTCCATGTCCAAGGGAGAGCTAGCCTTCCATGGTCATCGTGTAGGGGCTCCTCTTGTGTGCTCTCATCACCACTTTCTTCAAAAGAATTGAGTGGTTGGAGTCATGACTCGGGCGGCTACTTCATGGAGGTGCCCATTAGAGCCATAAGTGGTGTGACGCTCTGGGTCACACTCCGTTAGCTCCAGAATTTACAGGCTTCTTATGTGGCAATAATTCAGGTAATGTCCCTGAAACTCGACGCAATTGCAAAGATGTCTCTGCTAATAAGTTTTTATATAAAAAACGATCTTGTCGACAAATTTGAAATAAAGCCGATACGTAGACGAAGAAATAAAAACAACACTCATCGATAAAGAAGTTTCCCGTAACGACTGAACTGTCGGCACTTTTAATTGGCAATCTATTTTTAACGAAACTCGATAATACGTATATTTCTTATATGAAATTTCGGTCCGAAAATTACCGGCGAACTTTTCAGGTCCGACGTTCTAATTGCTATCTGTAATCCCATATTTTCTTCCGGCCCTAGGCCGAAGGAGACGACGCCGCTAGAGGTATCGATTCGCCACCGCGATACGATACGGCCCCCAGGGCGACCGGCCTTAGAACAAAGCACACCAGCCCCGATATGATATATTGCGTATCAGTTTACGAAATTAGATTAGGCTGATTTATTGTAGACCACGTTTTTCATATACATCATAGTATAAATATGATATTTCCTATATTTACGGGTTTATAAGGGGGATACGGTAAGCCTCCGGAATTTTTTTTCGTCCTCGTTTATTAGGTGAGGGATTGCCTTGTGAAGGGTACAATGTTATAAGATCATCATGCATCATCATGGAGCCTATATCTTGGTGATAGTTGAATTAATATATAAGGGTATCGATAAAATACGCATTTAAAGCATATTCACACATAGAGTGCTTGCAAGTTTTACCAACATCTAATACTGCACGTTGGTGACAAATATCTTTAAATAAGATATATGGAAAAAATCCAGATAAAAGCTGGAACTCAAAAGCTTTCAGTTTTTGAGTTCCATTAAAGTCAACCTAAAAACACAGGCACACAAAATTAAAAAAAAAGTTTCAAACACCGGGTCCAAACCATTTATTCTACACATGTTTCGGGTCGCTGGATCCAAGTCCGGAGTTAGATTTGGTGGGTTGGCTAATTATCTCTGTCGAAATGCAAAAAAATACGCCAAAATTGCACCATCATGAAGGAAAACAGAATTATCGTAATGGAAGGAATATTTTATTTGATGAAAGTGCGATAAAATGCAAAATAGTGGCCAAAATTGCAAAGATGTCACTTTTTATGGGAAAAACCTGGGAGTCTGAATTTTTTTGACTTCAACAGCTCTTTATAGTAAGCATATTTTACGATTGCATATTGTATGTATATGATTCTCTACTACGCTGTTGTCTGGTGTGGCGCGACTGTGAAACAGTAGATGCAGTTAGCGCTGACTGTCTCACTTTCAACGGCTTGCCCTCCTTTGCTGCTTTGTCACCAAGGCGACAGCGACGGGTTTTCTTAGGCTGCGTAGGAGTGACCTCTGGAAAACTGCGGGGACTATAAGTGGTCATTGAAACATAACATCTAGAGTTGTGGTATCCAACCCCATTTTTCAGGACGGGAAAATCCCAGTCACCCAGGCCCATTTACTATGTAGACGGGTCGGTTTCCGGGGAAGGATCTGATAATCTGTACTTTTCTGTTTCTCTTCTACTGTATACTCACATGCCACTGTATTTCAGACCCAAATTCACACTATTTCACACAATAGGAAGTATGCAGAACCACATCAGTAGCTGACTAATCTGCATATACACCGACAGTCAAATACAAAAGGCTGTATTTTGCTGGGCTCCTTGTCGTAGGGCAACACGGGCAATGAGACGCAAAAGTGGGCTCAAAAATGGGTTTTCTTGGACCGAATCTGGCTCGTCCGATCCCCAAGAGCTGCTATAGAACCACTCTCGAAGAGTGGGCAACATTGTGCCACTACAAAGAGTGGTGAACGCAAAGGGAGCTTCATCAGTCAGGACTCTTTATTAAGGGCTGTGACTTAAAACGCTGCACGTAACCGCTAGTACTCTACCGTAAGGACCTTAGAATTTATCGTGGGACTATTCACTGGATACTGTCCCATAAATAGACACCTGGCACCCGACGATACTTGTAGGGTGTGTGGAACAGAGGAGGAAACTCCCATTCATTTTCTTTGCCTCTGTCTCGCGTTGGCTGGTGCTAGACTGAGTAGGTTCCAGATGTATGGAACCTAGTGAAATTCCGAAGACCGAAATTCAAAACAGCAAGACGCCGAGAGATCGCATTGAGCAGCTCTCCAAGTGAAGGCCACCACATACGGGAAAAACACCTTTTATAAACATGTCATATCATTAAACAACTTAAAAAATTCACGAGCTCAAAACGCATATGAATTAAGGTAAATGTACCAGTATTCGTCAGCTTAAGAAAAAGTGTAACTTTGTCTTAGCTATATTACGTGTTTTCACATTATTATTACTGCATATTTATAGTAATGCATTTGTTGAAGCATATTGCCTCTTATGGATAGAAAACCGTTATGTTACTGTATTCCAATTTAGAAATAATAAATAAAATAATAAGTAACTGCCATTTGACCCTGTAATCGTCACACCTAAATTTGACCAGCTCCACTGTTCGTCATAAGAATGATCTAATATTCGTCATACATGCTGATTATAATGATTTAGAAAGCAAGTACACACAAAATTATATAATTATATTATTTTATTTGTTTATTAATTTATTCTGTGACACAAGAAGAACAATAAAACATTTTTGAAGTCTTGGACACGCCGCTACACTTTTCGTGAACCCAACACTTGCACTACAAGCACTGTATCATGTCCTGTTGTATTTCTTCCTCACAAATTTTACAGTACCAACTGCTTACATTTTCATCTGCCACACATTTTTTCTGCTTTTTGGACTGTATATTTTCTTTTTCTGCCTGACCTCTTTTTTCCCGTTTTCTCTTATTTTCCTCAATCTTCTTAATTTTTAAGCAACTTAGCAACTTAGCAACTGCAGGAACTTTTTCTTTCGACTTTCCTTTTTTTACTTGTAGAAGTTGGCGTGTTAGGCCAGAATAGCGAATTTTTAAGGGGCGTGGGAAATGTTTCTTTTACTCCAATTATGGCTTCTGGAGCTGGTGATTGACACCTGATAGTCTACATATCTTGAAGCGTTTCTATATCCATTTCGTTCTGGTTAGATGTAGATGGAATACAATCTTCTGAGTCTTTAGAAAATGTTTCCTGTTTCTGATTTTCCTTTTCCATTGAAACCTTTGACATTAAATTGTTATTAGGTTCCTTTAAGTTAGGATCGTAGTAGCTCTTTTCATCGCCATCCAGAATACTTTCGTTCATTTCAGGCTGAGAGTTCGACTCGACAGTGCCTACTACGGCACTTTTCTCCAGTCGTTGTCACCTCATATGTTTCAACCGCTTTATCTTTCAAAAAAGCGTCCAACCACACATAATTAGTATTTTGATCTTGACTGAGCTCTGAAGATGTAAGGACGACAGGAGCAGAGGCAGCATTATCTGTGCAAGCTGAATTCTCATCATCTGTAATGGTGCTAATTTCGGGAGTATTTATAGCTTCTGCTGGTTTCTCTGCAAGTCTTTTAACCAACCGGAAAGCGTAATGATGCCAGATGGAGAATCCATTTCTCCAACAACATTTCCTCCTCCTTAGACAGAATAGAAGGTGGACCCATCTTCCTTGGAATCGGCGTTCTTCCATTTACCTTATCGGACAGTGTCATCCTCGGTACCTTGAAGGACTTGGCGGCCGAGTATATCGAAATTCCATTTTGAACGGCCAAAAGGGCGCGTTCCATTTCTTCCTCAGTATAATTGAACCTTCCTTTACTCATTTTCAGCAATTATCCTGAAAATATCAGTATCCGTCACGTATTTGCCCCTGTGTTCGTCATAGCAATTACGAAATTTATAACAGCAGTTTTGTTCCCAAAGTCATATGACGATCACTGGTTAACAAAGACATTCAGCTTTAACTAAACAAAATTGTATAGCGTCTTGATCATGCAATACGGGATACCAGAGCTAAGCAATTTTGATATTTAACAGCATTTGTATCAGTAATCGTCAGTTGTGACGACTACTGGTGCAGTCACCCTCTTGAGCGTAACCAGTATTCGTCATACCAAAATTACGTTGTTTCAAACAAACTAGCCTCAAACTTTTATTATTATCAACTTAAGAACGTACCTAATTATCCAGCGAAATCAAGTAAATGTCAGAAAACTAGCCGGTGTCAACGCAGCACGGGTGTAATAAATGTCATTTTCTTTAACAGGATCACTAACTTAACACAACTAAGCATGAGATATGGTGACACATGCGATCGCGCGAACTTCTTACAATCGTCCCGCCAAATCTATGCCACAGAATCTATATGATCAAGAATGCGTAGGTATTCAACTTTGAGGCTGATTCGATAGTTTAACGCTAGATGTCTCTAGATTCTTAATATTAATTGCAATTTGTAAAATATGACGAATACTGGAGCACTGACGATGACTAGCACGTTTACCTTACATTAAAATACATATGGTTGTATGTATTTACAATAAAATGTATCTTGTAGAATACATTATTTCTATATGCATATAGCCCCTTGACTTTCATTTAACATCGGGTTAGATAATTCCGTGATGTCGATTTGTTTTCCTTCGCTTAGGAGTAATTTAACCGGCACTGATATCTCCAACCTTCCTAAAATAATATTGACATTGTAAAACAGCGAAACTTCGTGAAGTAGTTTCTCGTTTGGAGCGGCCATGAATATTTTACACGCACAGAACGAAATAGGCAGACACGATTGAAAAACAGCAAACGCAGAGCTGAACCGATGCGATTTTAATTACAGAGTTGTGTACTCTCGCTCGAGCACTCAGCGACAGAAGCTTCGTCGAAGTTAAATTATAGGTGTTCTGTAGAAGCCATCAGTGCACATTTTTGTCGGTACTAAAGTGCGGCAATAAAGCATATATGTACGCGAGTTTTTCTTGATTGTACTCTAATAATATGTATTAGTAATATTGGGATGAACCAAAAGTTACTTCCGATTTTTTGTATATTTTTTTCCAACTAATTTTATGTTAGAATAAAATAATTAAACTGAAAAATATGATATACCATTTTAAAGCCTTTACATTGTTTTGCATATTGTATATTACAAAATTAGAAATGCTGGTATAGTTTTCGTTTTAATCAATTTAAACAAATAACACAGGTCTGCAAAAAAAAAGTTCTGTCTTTGCGATCAGACCCATCATTTGCTATGTATTTTGATGCACTGAGCCCTCATATGAACATGGCATGAATGAATGAATGAATGAATGAATGAATGAATATAACATGAACCCCCATAAAAATGTTTCCGATTAAAGTTGTCAGGGTCACTTCCTGATACCAATTACCTTGACGTTAAACATTTCAAATCAGAGGTCAAAAGTAGGGTTTCCCGCTTGATGAATCACTTTGACCTTGAAATAACCTTAAAAACCGAAAAATTGTACTGTTTCCAATCTCTATCCCGAGGTAGCCCTCGTTATTTAACAATTTTCGAAAATTTGACCTTCATTCGACCTTTCCATGACCTTGTTGACAAATACCATTTTGGACGTAAAATTTCCCGGTATTTTCAAATCCTAGGTCAAAAATAGTTATTTCCATTTGAAAAAGTTGTTTTGACCTTCAAATATCCTTCAAGGTCAACGTCGACATTGTGTTTTGACGGCCACATCTGTTTGTATGTAACAGCATAAGTGACAAAAAAATTATTCTATTCTATTTTATCTGCAGGTCATGTTTAGTGAAAACTATTGTTTTTTTTGCCTTTTCTATTGATTTTTTCGTATTTCATAGATTTTTTAAATTGATGTAAAAGATGAATTAATTATTTGGATTTTATAATTTTTTAGTATAATTTGTTATCGAAATTCAACATTTAATATGTTGTTGGATTCGACTCGAAAATCTTAACTTAATACAGTTATGAAAGTAGTATATGTCCATTTGACTTGTTCGAGTTGTTGTGACCCTGTCTACATTGTTAGGTTTAATTTGTGTAAAATGCATAAAAAATAATCCTCCCTGACAAATCCACATATATTTCACTAATTAAATATCGAACATGACCGACAAATATTTGGGTTTCATTGATGACGTACTTGTATAATACATCAATTATACACGGTGGAGACTTTAACTGGAATATATTCGCTAGCGGGGTGGTGAATGATTTTTCAAAAATTCCCGAGACACTTCAACTTTTAAATGTATTTACCTACATTTTGCAAGTAATATGAAAAAATATAGCCCTTCAGGGGTGGCTGAAACCACCCTCGACATGATTTTTTCAAATGCAACCCTATGGCTTGTGACCCCTCAATGTAAATCTGGTGGAAAGAGGAATCCAACGCACTGATCAAATTTTAATTTTTAGTATGTCTGCAGGGTTGCATACAATTAAAACAATTTAAAAATTAAATTTATTTTCAACGTAACAATTGTTCAAAATGTGCACCATTCACTTGTTGGCAGCATCCCAGTCTGTGGTAGGTTTTGTCCCTTACATTGTGCAACATTTGCTGTGTTATTTTTCCGATTTCCTCTCTTATCCTTTCCTGCAGATCTGCTATGTTGTTGGGTTTCTGAATGTAAACCCTACTTTTAAGATGTCCCCACAAAAAGAAATCCAGTGGTGTAAGATCTGGAGATCTTGCTGGCCACTCAATATTACCTCGCCTCCCAATCCACCTACCGGGAAAAATTGTGTCCAGATACTGATGAACAATGGCAGCATAGTGTGGTGGGGCCCCATCTTGCTGAAACCATAACCTCTCGTCGGTCAAGTTAGGGTTTAAGGGGGTTTGGAAATAAATGACATAGCACTGTCATTCGTTCGTGCTGGAGTAAACGCAAGTATCTTGCTACATTAAGAGTGTCATCAAAGAAAAATGGTCCTACAATTCTATCTTGTATTCTTCCGGCCCACACATTAGTTTTCTGTGGGCGCTGAGTATGAAGTTCCCTCATCTAATGGGGGTTCTCTTCAGCCCAGTAACGACAATTTTGGCGATTTACGTGCCCATTTAATGTAAAACTAGCCTCGTCAGAGAAAAACTATCCACTCTAAAGATAACTGGTTTTGATCAATACAAGTCATCAATAAATCGCAAAATTCCACTCGTCGATTTGGATCATCTTCAAGTAGCTCTTGAACAGCGTGCATTTTATATGGGCGTTTTTTCTCATATTTAAGGATTTTTAAAACTGTTTTGTGATTAAGATTACTATCACGGGCCAGTTGACGGGCTGGAGTGATTGGATTTTCTTCTAGAGCAAGCAACAAATTCAACTTCGTGTCGTCATCAACAACAGCCTGCCTCTTACTCGGTACTTTCCTGACATGACCCATCTCTCAATAGTGTGCCTCAATTTTACTAATGGTACCTTGATTTAGTGGTGGCAAGTCAGGATGCGTTTCTCGAAACAAGCGAACAACTTCGCATTGAGTTCGCGCCCTATCACCATATCCAATCATCATCAAAATTTCGATTTTTAGTGATTCGGTTAAATAAGACATTTTCAACAATTTGAAATAACACCGTTTCAAACTCCGAATACAGCATACAAACTAAATTACTCTTTGCGGCCGTGTAAAAACACTAGCAAAAAATAACAAATATCAGTTGTGGCAAAAAATTGCTTGGAATTTTTTGTGGGGACATATGAAAAGTAAGGTTTACATTCCAAAACTAAACAACACACATTTTCAGTACGAAATTGTTGCGTTAAAAATAAATTAAACTATAAAATTACGTTTTAATTGTATGCAACCTTACAAACATACTAAAAATTAAAATTTGATCAGTGCGTTGGATTCCTCTTTACACCAGCTTTACAATGAGGGGTCACAAGCCATAGGGTTGCATTTGAAAAAAATCATGTCGAGGGTGGTTTCAGCCCCTGAAGGGCTATATTTTTCACATTACTTGCAAAATGTAGGTAAGTACATTTAAAAGTTGACGTGTCTCGGGAATTTTTTGAAAAATCATTCACCACCCCGCTAGCGAATATATTCCAGTTAAAGTCTCCACCGTGTATATTAGTACAGTATAGGAAAACATAGTAGAAAATATGTATTTTCGAGTATCAAGTACATGCTGACCCCTTTCATAAATACGCCATTTACAAAATAATTAAATATACTTCGTAATTAGTACATACCCATAAATATTTCCAAATACGCAAAATTTTATAAAGGGGCATTTTACAAAACCAGTTACACAAAACGGAAACAAGCTTTCAATTAAAACATGCATTACAATTTGTATTTTCCGTTATGAAACACTCTAAAACATTCATTATTACCAAACCGGTCCATTGAAGTGTGGTATGTATGAAGTAGCTCTACTCATGAAATTTATTTCTAATTCGGAATTTATTACCACATTCTATGGCAGATTTATTAAAATTTCGACTTATTTGAAATTATTTCAAGTTCAGTTAGCGTGAAAATTTATGTGATCAAATTGTAAATTTTAACTTAAATATCTCTTGGGGCAAATAATATTTACTTTGGAAGAAAAGAAAAAGTGTTCATGAGTACTCGTACAGTGTGTCCAATTTTCGGCGCTTTTGCGGGATAATACAGTTGTCTTTAAAGATTTGTCTTCCTAAAATAAAACAAGCAACATGAAACCGAAACGTCCTTGTTCTTCTCGCTCAAATATAAGATGGTGATTTTCGTGGGACCATTGCCTGGTGTTATGGCGGTTGAAAACGTCAGCACTTAAAGACTAAGCTTCGTCAGACCATATTACTGTTCTAGAAAAATTAATATCTATTCGGATTTGTTCCATATACCAGCTGCAAAAAACTAACATCGTTCCGCATCTCCAGAGTGAACATTTTGTACGACTTGCATTTTGTAAGGCCGAAATTTATATTTTCTTAATATTGTCTGTACCAGAAATTTGATCACACCACTCCATTGTAATTCGTCTGCATGAATTCGAAGGCGCTGCTACTACAGACTCTAACTCGTTAACCTCGTCGGTTTCGCTTATTTTCCTTATTATACAATTTTTGTCGGGGTTTTATAAAGGTTCCATACTCCAATAAATTTGTTTTTATTCCATAATAGATATCGGAAAAAGGCTATCTTCTTTCAGGAAACCTTGTATAAATTGATAGATAACAAAGGCCAACAAGGGTCAGGAAGCAGAAACCCTGGTATACTTTTCCGAAGGTTTCCGGCACGCTGAATTCGAATATGGCCTCAGAATTGCTCCATCACGTTAGGTTTTTGAGATTCACTAACCTAAAGTGCAAAAACAATGTTTTTTTGGTATATTTGAGGTTATGTAAGGTATTTTCTTTTCACAAAATTTGTAATGACATCTAAAAGTATGATTCCTTCTCTGTAAAATCAATTTTGAATCTTCCAGGTATATATATATATATTTTTTTTTTTCACCGAAATATGAAGTTTTTGTCTCATCGATCTACTCAAATGCAAGCCAAAAATAAATAGGTACAAGCTACCTCTTTGAGCGTATTTTTTGGCTTTGAGCTGTCCGTGAATCTGTAATCAACGACCTTGAAAATGCTTATAAAGTAATTTATCAGTATTTAGGAAAATACGCTCAAAGATATACCTTGTACTCTGCTTTAGGCTTGCATTTGAGTAAATCAGTGAGAAAAAAAAGATGGGTGGACGATTCAAGATTGATTTTAAAGAAAAAGAATCATACTTTTAGATGCTATTCCAAGTTCTGTGAAGATAAAATATCTTATGACGTTACATAACCTCAAATATATCCAAAACCAGTGTTTTTGCACTTTAGGGTTAATAAACCTCAAAAAAATGACGTGATGGGACAATTCTGAGGGCAGATTCGAATTTAGAGCACCGAAAATCTTCAGAAAAGTGTACTAGAACGTTTCCAAAAAATCAGTCACATTTTGTTGGCCTGGCAATCTTATAAAGGATTAAAAACGAATTTGAAATGTTACTACCTATTGAAATACAATACGCAAGCTTCATGCGAGTTATCGTTGCTTTGTAGGAAGTAAACGAACATATTTTTTCAAATTTTCACAAGCTATACCTTCGGCCATCGTTAACATGGAAAGTAATACACAGGTGTTCTTTAACAATCCTCTTTGAAATACTACAAACGGCTAATACAAATTTGAAAACTCCAAACAAAAACTTTGGTTTACTTTAGCATTAGCAGCGCCACGGTGTACTTAAAAAAAATATTTTTCATTTAAATTAACCTTTTGTGAGCTTATTTTTAAGAAAACTTACCAATGGCGATATATTCATAAATGCTTAGAAAATAATTAATTCGACAGAATAAAAATATACAGGGCATTCCATTAAAAAATAGTATGTTTTCTTTATTCTGAGAAAACGGACGATAAGAGATAAGAATTGACTAAGCCACAGGATTCTACATAAGAATTCCGTTTTTACATTTCCAATAAGATAAAAGAAGAGTGAGTTAGAGGGAGTGTTTAAAAAGTGATAATTTTCATTTCACACTGTATATTAGAAACTAAAAAGGCTATGGAAATTCTGTTGAATGCATCTTTCGTTTCACAAAAAAAGTACGATAGGAATGTGCACACCGAAACTCTCTGTCTTTAAATACATCTGAGTTATCTCGCAAAAGTGCCAAAAATTGGACCCACTGTACAGGGTTTTCGTTTATATTTTGACAGGATTCATACAAATAAAACTTCTTATAATATAAGAGTTTTAGTAAATTTTCTCTATCTTTTAAGATTATTTTAAGATTATCAAAATTAACAATTGAACATAAACGAAACAAATATCAATTTTTTATATGGAATACCCTGTATATTTTTTAATGTTCTGTAATAAATTTTCCGTCTGATTTCTGAAATGTACGCTTTACTAATATTTATTTACAAGGTGTGACAATTAAAAAAACAAGATTTATTCATTTACACACATATTTTGAAGATTACAATTAAATTAAGGTTACAGGACTTCACAATAGGTTCCTCCTAACTCGGTGGATCACTTCAGTAACATCACTAATATCATTAACAGTCCTGGACCAACTGCCAGGACAGTCAACTCTTTAATTACGTTTGGATGTCCTAAACACCTTCAAAATGAGCCTTCGTGATCTGACTTTATTTTAGAGTAAAACAGAAAATCACAGGAGGCAAGATCTGGGCTGACCGGGGACTGGGGGACAGATATCGCTTTCTTGGCCAAAAACTCACGAATAATCAACGCTGAATGCAATGGCGCGTTGTCGTGATACAGGAAGTATCCAAATCGGGGCGAACTCAGGTAACTCTGTCAAAGACACTTAAAAACTGTGAGATAGAATGCACCATTATTTACTGGCCGCCCTGCAGAATTGCTCATAGATCACACATCGGATATTGAAGAAAGAAATGAGCATTGTTTTGACTTTGGCATCTTGGTTTTCATTGGTGGCGCGTTTCTCTCCCACACCCACTGGCTGCTATGTATTCTTTTGTATGTTTGAATATATATTCTTCGCCATACAAGGCTTGTAATTTTCGTAGAATTTTGGACGAATTTTTTGCTTAAATTCACGAGAAATTTGATGACGATTCGTTGATGAAAATTGCTATGTTCATTGTCAACTATGGCGCCCCCTTTTCACCTTGAAACACTAACTGCTGCCATTAAAGTAATGATTAATTAATGAAAATGTATGTTGGCTGCGGAAACATTTTTGGATTATGTATCTCAACAGGAGTGCGACACCGACACCCGAGGTATGTTTAATTTAATTGGCTTACTTTGATCTCCATATTCACTGGTATCATTTATGATACTTCATTTAGAAACACACTGTATAAACAGTTCTAATATAATAAACCATGTATGTATGGTTTCAAAATGTCAAAGAGAGCCCTGTACATCAGACACATAAAACTATTTTCTACATTAATAGTAATGAACACGACCAGCCACTGTGGTCTTCAAACATTTAACGTATCCGTCTCATTTAGTACTATTCAATTAATTCTGTTAATTTCAGAAATTAATTACATAGGAAATTGGAATTTAATCCATAGTCACATTTAAATAACCTAATTTAGATTTTGCCAGAATGCCTGATCATTTTCGATTAATCGATATTTTGTAATAAAATAATTCAGATAGGGTGCAACATTACGTAGGATATAGAAAAATGTGATGATTATTAGAAAAAAAAAGCTGTTGCTATAAAATATACGAATATCTGTTGATAAACGTTTAGCGTGTTATAACAAAATAAAACAAATTAAGTTGTAGAAATAATTGAAATGAATTGCATATTATTATCTACATCCTTTACAATGCATAATGTAATGATAAAAAATAATTAAATAATCAATATTTCAGAAGACATGAAGGTAGGTGTACAAATTCAGTGCCTTTTGTCGTCAAATATCCAGTTTCTTCAAAAGAATGTACATTTAATAATGGAAGTAAGTTACAATATTAAATGAAAAAAATCAGAGATCTTACTACTATAGAAGTTTGTTCACAGGATCACAGATGATCTCTTCTTTCTCTTACACATACATTACTTGAAATATTTTATAATTAGTATGTTTAACTGAATGCGAATATAATATGTAACTTAATGTCTTATATTTTACATTTTTGGAAGCTAATTTCGTAGAATCAATGTTTATATAGTCCAAATTAACCATAAAAATTGGACCAGTTGAAACCCGTTTCTGATTACATAATTACTTGAAGTCCCTATTAATCTAACTGGGTTAAAATCCTGTATGTTTATCTGTAACACTACGTCAACTAATGCTGCGCTCTCACAGATGTGTTTATACAAGTTCTACAGAGCAAACGCAACCGAATTCGTCTTATCCACGGATTATGTTTCAGGATATCCTTTATCTCCATCCAAATATATAGTTATTCCTGTAGAAAATATGTAGTCATTAATACCAGGTAGTTGTGGAGTAGCTTTTATCTTTTACACATGATATTATCCGGGGATTATTACCCCTTATAAAACTAGTATTGATTCAAAATTACCAATGTGCTATTTTTTCCTGAAAACATGTCTCCAATTATTTATAAGGACAACAGGCTTGATTAAAAAAAAGTTTGGTAATTTTGAAAACAAAAAAATAATTTGGTAATTATGAAAATGAAGTGATAATTAAAAACATTTTCCGAATCAGACCAATTTAAATTTAAGTATAAATAGATTTTATTCTGCTATTACAAAAACAAATTTAATAACTAAATAAATTATACCATATGTGTTCTGAAATCAGTAGCTAGATAAGAAAAAGGAAAGGAAGTAATACCTATATGAAGGATAGAATAAGACATATATACCTAGTTACCACACCAGTCTAACAGGCACGTCCCAGTCGGTGGGCGGATCAATAATGACGTATTTGGTCGATTTGTATGTGTTGGCATTCTGATTTGTGTAACGCTACGGCAATGTCTGCATCTTCTCACTTAATGAACCTCTCTCTTCACGTTTGGAGAATACCATTTAGTTCACATATGGTATATTTAGGAACACATATAGTAAAAATTAAAAATAGCTCACGAAGCTACGCACGTGAGGCCATGGAACATTCTATGTCTTTATTATGAAAGAGGATCAATAAAACAATTAATATTTTTGAACAAATTTATGAATATAATTCATCTAGTTGCCTGATGTGATACTGATTAGAGGCCTATGATGATTAAAGTACGAAACATAATTCATCGTCTGTACGTTCGATACATTTCGTGTGAATATTCCGTCAATACATGTAAGATTTCGCGTTGTCGACGTGCTGGTAAATATCACACTGCTTATACAGTGTGCTATTTATGCTCGAAATAACCGTGTTTGCACACATTTAACGAGTTTTAGAGGGTCGCTCCGTTAGTATTGAGCGGCTGATGACATAGAATGTCAAAGGTTAGGCAAACCATCAAGACCCATGACGTCATGCGTCACATACATGATGCTCGATAGAGTTTTTCCCTACCCCAGATTTTGCCCCTTCAGGTTAGGCAAACCATCTTTACCAAGCGTGACGTAACGAAAAACCGTGACGCAGATCGCAATATTAACCGTGACGCAGATCGCAGTTAACGACATCGTTGCTGATGCAAGTTGATGACTGGAAATAAGGTTTCTCTCATTTTTTTCTATTATTGTTTATATATTATTTTTTATATTATTGTCTTCCTCCATTTGGAAGTAACTAGAAATTTGATTATCAGTTGATTAGCCAATGTTTTTTTTGTTTCAGGTTTCGTTCGGAAACTCCACTTTAAAACAAGTTTGGATATTGCGATAGCTCCAAAAGAATGGCTGGCTATTTACTTCTCAGTTGTAAGTCTTGTTCTTAGTGATAGATCCTCAGTCTACATCATAGCTAATTCATCTCATTTAGTTCGATAAGACAATTTGTATACCACTCGTCAATGAAATTGTTAAAAAAGTTATTGCATTTTGCAACAATTCATACAGCTTTTGTAACAATTTTGCAAGACAAAAACCTGAATTCTGTTTGTCACTTTGACTATCCACATGTTTTGTTAGTTTGTGTGGTTTAGTAAATATGAGGTTGTACTAAAATCTCGTAATCTTTGTGCATCTTTAAAGATCATATTCCGCTAAAAACTGAAAAGAAAGATAGTTTAATTTTCAAATTTCTTCACTACAAATTTCGACAAATGTCATCTATTCGTTGTACGAGGTGTGTAAATTAAGTAAAGAGACTGGTAACATAGCGCTCGATCTAGCAACACTGCGGAGACGGGACTTGGAAGGGCGGTTGGTTAACATGTAATGCACAATCAGGAGAAGCTTGAAGTTGTTAGTCATTTCTTTGTTCTTTGTGACTGTTTTCGTAAACCGGTTTTCTCTAGTGCGTTTTAAAAATGAGTGACATTAAATTTGAACAACGGTGTGCTATCAGGGTTTTTTGGTGGTTTAAGGCATTCTCAGAAAAAAGGCAGTCTTTTGTAGATGAACCACGCAACGGAAGGCCTTCATCTTGAAGAACCGATGAAATTTCGATAGAATACGACAATTTTCTTGTGCAATTACGACAACTACGACAATTACGATCTTGTGCGTTCATATCGTCGGTTGACGACAAGAATGATCAGGGAAGATAAAATTTGAATCAAACAACTCTTCATCAGAATTTGACTAACGAATTGGGGAAGAGAAAAATCTGCGGAAAAACGATTCCAAAAAACATTCGGCAGGAACAAAAGGAAATCAGAAGAGAAAGGTTCTGATTCCAAAAAAGAAAATGTTCCAAGAAACTCCTTGGAATCGATTGAAAATGATCCCCATTTTATGGGACGTGTCATTACTGGTGATGAGACTTGGGTGTTTGAGTACGACCTGGAAATCAAGCGCCAAATTATGGAATGGCACACTTCAAGCTTTTCAAGACCCAAAAAAGCAAGAATGAGTAAGTTGAAGATCAAAAGCATGCTGATTTTCTTAGTCATGGAATTGTCCACAAAGAGTCTGTGCTTCCAGGCCAAACAGTAAATCAATACTTTTACAGAGAGGTTCTTGAAAAACTTCGAAAAAGGATCAGGCATGTAAGACCAAACATCAAGAACAACTGGATGTTTGTGGAACAACACACATCCATTTCATTAAACGAGTTTTTAGCCAGTAAAAACATTCCTGCGGCTTCTCAGCCTCCTTATTCCCCTGACTTGAGTACCTGTGACTTTTTTCTCTTCCAAGTCTTTTTCAAGGGACGTCATTTTGGGACCATAGAAAGCATTCAAACGGCTGCAACCGACAAGCTGAAGGCTATTCGAGTATATGAGTTCCAGCACTGCTGTGAGGAATGGAAGAACCGTTTCCAACGCTGTGTAGCTTCCCATAGAAGTTATTTTGAAGGCGACAATACTGAATTGTAATTCTATTCGAATAAAAAAAAATGAAAAAAATCAGTCTTATTACTTAATTTACACACCCTCGTTACAAGAGAAAACATTTAATGCAATTTAAATCTCATTCTCAATATTATTTCCATTAGCAGTAGTTCTGCTGTGACGGATTAGAGTTTTCACTGTGTAACCTTTATATTCTCACTCTAAAAGCATTGATTTTAAAAATACAGTCAAATGACACATTTTATTTGAGAACCCATTAAGTAAAAGATATTTTCCTTTGTAAAAAATCATGCATATAAAAGAAGGTTAGTTTTATGTCTGTTTAAAATTTGAAAAGTACTTTGGAAAGACGCTTTTGCGGAAGTTAATCGTGGTAATAAACGTTAAGGAATCGTATGTGAAAAATGGTTTCAATCGGTTTTTCAATTTTTTTTTATTTCGGTAAATGATGAAGGCTCAATACATTTGAAATGGATATTACTCGTAGTCATAAAATTAAGTTTTATGCCATGTGAAACATTTCATGAGACTTTAATAGCTATATATATGTAGACTTTTAGTTTTTATTATCACTAATATAGAAAAATGGAGACCTTAGTTCGCTAGGTCGGCCATATTAATAGGAACGGTTGATGAACTTTTTGGGGTCGCTAACAGGTCAATCGCACGGTACAGATCATTTTCATCACGTGCAGATTCGACCATACAATGCCCGCTGACAACCGCTGATGCGAACAAATTAAAAATAATACCGATAATAACCCGACTCCGTGACAGCTTAACAACGTGACATTCAGAGTCCACTTCGATCTATGTATGGATATTGCTGGTAAATTGGAGCGCTGTGTCGCTTCACAAATTATTATGCTGATGGAATTAGTCTCTTTTTACACTGATGGTTCGTTTCAAAAAATGGAAATGCAACGGAAAACTTAACGGGCTTTTGATCAGTAATTGATATAGTGTGCTCTAAAACTATACAGCATGCAATTACGGTGTGAAAAGTTTAATTTAATTTTCAGTTTGGTCAATTTTAACTAGGTCTAAAGAACTAGTAACTATAGCTCACTTAAAATAAGGTAGAACAGAGAAGTTACATTTAACATAAGATATGTAACCTAATCACGTGTAACCTATGTGTCTTGGCAATAAGTATAAGATAGACTGGATAACAGACTGGATAACAGACAGCAGATGTCATAATAGCATGAATAGGAATCATGACTCAATACCTAAGAATCCACAGTTCTGGTTCTTTAAATATTTTCTGTCCAAGCAGAATCTATATGTCTAAACTGTACTATAAATCTGGCTGATTACATCAGCACAGACAAAAACAATTCAGTAGACTATACCACCTTACCCACATGCTTTTTTGGGTCATTGAATCCGAATCCACAGTATATTTAAATCCATCAAGTCATAGCTCGTCCCTAACCTCAAAAAATTAACCCACAACTCTACAACCCCTTACCACCAAATCCAGGGGTCTGTATGTATGAAACTAGAGTATATGCCTCTGTGGTTCGTGAGCAGATGACCTCAAATCAAATAACCCCATAGCCCTGAAAGTCTGAGAATCACAATCCTGAGATTAAATAACCACATAACCCCATATTGTTGAACCAGATAAATCAATAGCCCGGTTACTTCGTATATATGTAGAACTAGAACGACATATTTCGAATGTTTTTTTAGCAGATAACCTCAAACCCAATAACATGATAATCTTGAATCCAATAATTCTCAAAACCAATAGATTAACCTTTTTTCAAATCTTAGTCTGACAACATCAAAATGCGTCTTCTTATTTTGATATATGATTATCGCGTTTACGATGATCTGATCTCCATGGTTATAGTTATTAGGTCTGAAGAAATGGGGATTTTAATGTAATGGTTTATTGGATTTGTGAACTCGTTCACGTACCTTCAGGCTATTGGATTTGAGGTTGCCCGGTAAAAAAAAAAAAGATTCTGTGGTTAAGTCTTACGATTCCGACTCTCAGGCTCTCAGAGCTATAGAGGTTGAAGTATTGTGTTTGAAACCAATCAACTGCTCACGAACCCTTAATTATAAATGTGATTATGAATGTACCAAGGTTAGAGCTATATGGTGCTTTGTACAACTATGACATGATTGGTTGGTTCCTATTTTGCCAGATGATTTCATTAAATATATGCTGGAAAGTCAGTTATGTTACATAAGGCGTTCGTATTCTCGCTATAGATCAGAAAATGTATGATTCTGCAACGGGAAGATAGCCACATATCCCAATATCAGAGGAATATTGGAAAATTATCTGGTGATATAGTTATGTTGCATAAAGCACCAATTGGTTCTAACTCTAATATGTACAAACCCCTGGCGTGTTGGGTTTAGGTTTAAGTGGTTAAGAGTATGGGATTATAAGGTTGTGAGATTCACTATGGGTTTTTGTTGATCTATAAATTGTATTTCATGACAAAAATGTCACAATCTCTCTCTTTATTCTATACCATGATTTCGATTCCATCTTATAAATGTCAAATTTACCGGTGCCGATGTCATTGACAAAATATCCCATTTTGAAGTGACTAGTAATAATCTACAGAATTATTACGCTGCCTCAAAGGTCTCCTCTGAACCGAATATGATTCGACAGCTTTCACTTGAACTTAACATTCAGTAGGCCGCAAGATAGGACCCAAAAACAATCAATCTATTCCTCCCAACAGTTTGTCCCTTTTTTACTTTAGGAAATAACTAGAGAGCAGAGCAGAGACCCCCGGACCGAAATTCCTTTTAGGCCATAAATTATCTTCCACTGGTGGGAACGTCAATTGTGGGATTAAATTCGGTTTAGCGGATCTCTATTTCTGTAATAATTATTTGAATGAAATAATCAGACGCGGCAGAAGTAATCGATAAAATATGCGGAAACCACATGTGCAAACGACATGAGGAGCCCAGTATTTATTTTGATGTGACACCGGAAATTCAAGATAATGTAAATAGGCGTTTTGCAGTGAGTTTGTGATAGGATAAGTTCGATTTAACTGCCAAACTGCTGTTAAACTGATTTAACAAATTTGCCACAGACGTAGCAAAAACGGTTCGGATTGATTTTGCATACTCTAGACTACATTTTAAAGAAATCTACCGTATTTCCTTTACTCCGTTGTTTAAATAATCGAACAAAAAAAATCAATAAAACTACTGCGGGTATATCAAAAACAGTAAACGTTTTATCTAAGAATTATGACGTGGTAATGAAAAACTAAAAAAAATGTTTAGTAACTAGGCACCTTACGTAACATAAGTAAAAAAAATATATATATATTTCATTCGATGAACAAAAATAAGTATTTCTTTTGTAAACTAGTGTAATTGCTAATTAATAATTAACACAACAAAATACACGCTGTAATTTTGAATTGTACAAATACGCTGACGCGACGACAAAACATGCACGATTTTTGCACACAAAATACCGGCACAATGCCTGTGTATGGCCGAGAAAAATACCTCGCTCTATAAATAACTATTAGTTTACTTCAACGCCGCGCGCCGAGGAACATAGGAACGAGGGAAGAGTCTCATCGAAAACTTAATCTCCTTTAGTTTTCGCAAAAACGTCAAAGGGATAAAAATAAATTCCTGTTTGCCGTCGCTTTCCACGAAGTTCGTTGTGATAACTACTTAAGTTTTTCGGCAAAATTTAATGCCCACTTTCATTATTAGAGATTACTTCCCCCAAATATTTTCGCAAACTAATGGTTACTATTACCTTTCGTTAAAATGCGTCTCAGGTCTATTTCGATGGGATTGACTGCATTCGAACCCAGTCGTAGAAAGTATGTAGAAAGAAAGAAGAAGAAGCAATTAGGACTCTCGTGTCTGTCCCCTTCTTATTAAGTACATATTATGAAATACCTTGCAGATAAAATCCAAAAAGCTTGATTGGAACTGCTTTTGGATCTTACGAGGTGTGTAAATTAAGTAATGAGGCGAGCAACGTTTCATCTATCTAGGCACCCATCATCTAGCGACACTGCGGAGACCGGAAGGGCGGTAGGTTTAACATGTAATAAACCTTCATTACAAGTTTGAACTTGTTAGAGTTATTTGTTTGTTCCTTATGTTTTTTTTCTAGTGCATTTTAAAAATGAGTGACATTAATTTTAAGCAACGGTGTGCTATCAGGTTTTGCTTCAGACTTGGACACAGCGCAACGGATACTTTTGCAAAACTTCAACACGCCTACGGAGACAGTGTTTTTCAAGAGACTAGGTTTTTCAGTGGTTTAAGGCATTATCAGAAGGAAGAGAGTCGATTGAAGATGAACCACGCAGCGAAAGACCTTCATCTTCAAGAACCGATGAAAATGTCGATAGAATATCTTGCGTTCAGATCGTCGGTTGACGACAAGAATGATCGGGGAAGAGTTAAATTTGAATCACAGCACTGTTCATCAGATTTTGAAAATCTGCGCAAAAATGGTTCCAAAAAACCTTTCGCAGGAACAAAAGGACATCAGGGGAGAAAGGTATCATGACTTTTTGGAATCGATTGAAAATGATCCCCACTTTATGGAAGTGTCATTACAGATGATGAGACTTGGGTGTTTGAGTACAAACCGGAAACCAAGCAATAAAGCATGAAATGGAACACTCCAAGCTCTCCAAGACCCAAAAAAAACCAAGAATGACCAAGTGAATGAGCAAGTCGAAGATCAAATGCATGCTACTGATTTTTATTTATTTATTTTTTTTGATAGCCGGGGAATTGTCCACAAAAAGTTTGTGCCCCCAGGCACAGTGGCGCGGAGCGCCACTGTGCCACCCAAATTACTCTACGACTCACAGGATTGATCCGTTTTAGACGTGCGTCTCCTTAAAATGTTCGTCTTGAGTTTGCCTATCGACCCTTGTTCCGGGATTTTTTGATTTCGAATTTTATTTTTCTGTAATTTGTGTCGAAAAATTTACTTTCATGGAAAAATGGCGATTTTGGGTGCAAAAGTCATCCTAGCGAACGCAACATTGAGTTTTTACAAAACTTTTTTTGAAGGAAACTCTTCCTCTTGACAACCCCTACAACCCTGTGTACGTCAAATTGCGAGAGAAATTGGCCGTCATGCCTAAAAACGACCATAGTGATCCAAAACTATTGATGCGAAAGGGAAATTGTTCCTAAAAAATCTATTGGAACAAAAATCTAAATTTGTTTCAATAAAAAGTGTTTGTAATCAATCCAGCAATACGTACAAATTTTCTCAGAATGTTTGAGGAAAATGTTTGAGGAAATTTTCTCAGAATGTTTGTTGTTTTATTAATTAATTCACAATTTCGGTCACTGCAATTGGAGGAGCCAGTTTTGTTTTTGGAAATTTTGTGAAGGGCCAGAATACATCAACATTAGAATATTACTTGAAATATGCAAAAATGTGGCCAACAACCCCGAAACAATTTGTACGAATTCCTTGAATCATTATAAACACTTGTCCAGTAAAATGTTTCCCAAAATTACGCGATTTTTGAGTAAACAATTTGCTTTTGCATGGAAAGTTTTGGATAATTTTCGATGTTCTCAAGAATAGCGAACAAAAATGGTCTTCTATCCCCTTGGAAAATCTTGAGCAGTTTCTGTGCCATGAATTTCTTTCAAAAGTTAAAGATTTTTCAGGAAACATTGATTAATGATTTATCGATAATGAACTATAATGTCGGAAATGACGACTTTTATGAGAAACTTGGATTGAACGGAAAGTGTTCAGTATCACCTAAGGAATATGTCCGAATTTTTGCAGAATTTTTGGAAAATTTCCGAAATTTTGGAATTTGGCGATTTCCTGGCCAAATTAAATGGCCAAAAATATCCTCAAACATTCTGAGAAAATTTGTACGTATTGCTGGATTGATTACAAACACTTTTTATTGAAACAAATTTAGATTTTTGTTCCAATAGATTTTTTAGGAACAATTTCCTTTCGCATCAATAGTTTTGGATCACTATGGTCGTTTTTAGGCATGACGGCCAATTTCTCTCGCAATTTGACGTACACAGGGTTGTAGGGGATGTCAAGAGGAAGAGTTTCCTTCAAAAAAAGTTTTGTAAAAACTCAATGTTGCGTTCGCTAGGATGACTTTTGCACCCAAAATCGCCATTTTTCCATGAAAGTAAATTTTTCGACACAAATTACAGAAAAATAAAATTCGAAATCAAAAATCCCGGAACAAGGGTCGATAGGCAAACTCAAGACGAACATTTTAAGGTGACGCACGTCTAAAACGGATCAATCCTGTGAGTCGTAGAGTAATTTGGGTGGCACAGTGGCGCGGAGCGAAACCAGGCCAAACAGTAAATCAACACTTTTACAGAGAGGTTCTTGAAAAACTTCGAAAGGGTCATTCGTGTGAGACCAAACATCAAGAGCAACAGGATATATCACGACAATGCGCCACAGCAATTTCAGTAAACTAGTTTCTAGCCAGTAAAACATTCCTGTGGCTCCTCATCCTCCTTATTCGCCTGACTTGAGTCCTTGTGGCTTTTTTCTCTTCCCAAGATTGAAAAAGACCCTCAAGGGACGTCATTTTGGGACCATAGAAAACATTGAAACGGCTGTAACTGACCAGCTGAAGGCTATCCAGTATAAGAGTTCCAGAATTGTTATGAAGAATGGAAGAACCGTCTGCAGGGCTGTGCGGCTTCCCAAGGAATTTATTTTGAAAGAGACAATACTGAATTGTAATTCTATTCAAATAAAAAAAATTAAAAAAACAGTCTTATTACTTAATTTACACAGCTCGTATAAAAGCCAACATATCATTATAATGCGAAACTGATTTTTCCTACAGCAAAATCCATATCTGGTATGTGAGTTCTGTGTTTTGTAAATATGAAGGTCTGTCTTGAAACCTAAAAATCTAAATTTATTACCTGTCTTTTTTTCAATTTCAGTTGCATTTAAATTAAATGTAAGAAACATATTTTTGTCAATATCAATGTTATTAGAACTTCAACAAAAATCATTAGAAATATTTGATGGATTAAAACCAAAATGAAGCTATTTTGTAACACTACGACACAGTCTGTAATAAATAAATAAATAAATAAAAGATTTATTTGTCCGACAGTACATAGTACCAACTAAATGACAATGTGTTTTAATGTTATTTCAGTGAAAAATAAATCAGTGGGTGTGCAAATACATATAACAATGGTTCTAATGCTATCCTACAATGCATAGAAAAATATTCAAGTACATACCATATAGTTCCAAATTGTTGATAATTCAAAATTTATTAAATAATGAAGATGTGGTACAGTTAAATATGTCACATACTTGACAGATAGAATTATAATTCGAACACATCATTAATATAGGAGCGTTTGTACAAGAAATTATTTGTCCTAGTTGTAGAGGGACAATCGATACTGTTGTGGAATAATGTATATAAAAACTTAATGCTGTGGAAAAACTTAATGTTGCTCGCGTAAAAAATTCAGATATTTTGGAATTTATCCGAAGTGCAATGTCCAATTTCGCTCTGCTTGGCCAGTACTTTTAAAGGCCCACCATTACTTTTAAGACACTATATATAGAAATACTTTGCTTTTTGAGAAACCCACATTTCTTTATTTTTAATCTTTTTTATGCATTATAATTTGTCCATTCTTTTTATCTTCATTTTATAACAATTCTTGAAATATCACATTTTGGAAAAATAATAGTAACATACAATTTGTAAAATGAACTGTATTAATTTCCATAACAACTATTCAAGCATAATGGAGGTTTATAATGGATTCAGGCATAACAGATTTTAACAACAAAAACTTAAAAGGTAAAAACTTAAAGGTAAAAGTAAAATTTTCAAAATCTCAGAATCTTTTAGAGATAACGACATTCACTAAGAATTTCTTGGAATATCTTTTGTAAGTACTGTCTATAAATCACATCAAAAAGATATAATTCCATTAAAAACAATGCATTTGACGTCATAACTCAAAATCTGGTGACGTCAAGCATGTAAAGTAAATGTGTGTGAATTAGTTTCTACGCAGTAGATTCCAATTCTTCCAATTACAATTCAGCGAAACAAAAATCACGGTCGTGTTCTCTTGACTTGATGTTTTTTCAAACTAAACCAAAATTAGTAATAATATTGAACTGTGAAACAAAAATACACCGTAAAATCGATAAACAAATTGTATAGAGTACTTAGCGACAGTCCATTAAGGTGACTAATTTTAACACAACAAATAGTAACAGCATTTATTGATGTGATTCCACCGTTGTAATGGTAACTCTGTTCCTGCTATTGTTTCCTGTTTATTCACAGCCATTGTCCGAACTGTATTGTTTGCAGTGGTGCACAATAAGTTTAAAGTTCTCGTGAAATTCGGCTGAACAACCCGTAAGAGAAGTTCTCTTTGTATGAATGCCTTACATTTAACGTCATTTTTTTTACCTTTCTCTGGCTGGAATCAAACCAATTTTTCTCACTACAATGTTTACATTAACTTCGTTACACAAGGTTCATTATCATTTCATTACTTACATTAATTATATTGATGCTAATATCAATCACATAAATAAAACCAGTTTCCTATGGCATAGATAATATGAAATAACGAATTAAAATTAGCATTTTCGGTATCATATTCACACTACACGGTACCGTGATTGTTACGATGTCGTACATCATACATTACAGAAGTATGCTACCCCTAGAAGAATTATTGTTATAGATTGTAATCGTGTAAAACAAGTACATATTAGAATCTATACAAACTGTCTGGTTTAGAACTTTAAAGACAATTTTAAAGTTGTCATAACAACAATAACAATTTTATTGAATTGGCAAAGCCTACTTTGAGTTCAAAGAACAATGTTAAAAAGGTGCAGTTTTTTGTCCACCGACACACACCTAAAAAACCCATTGAATTTCATAGAATTTGAGCCACTGAACTCGGCTATGCTATTAGAAAATTTTGAACCTTTGAGCCGGGAACATTGCGGGATTCAAGTTCAAACGACTAGTTTTTCACAAAAAAATGAGTGCATATTTCTTTGCAACACTTTATAAAATATTTTATAAAAAATCTCACATTTTTGAGATCACTGGATAAAAATCGAAAGTCAAATTGACGTTTTCGACAATTTTTAGCTGTCAAATAGTTACTAACTAGCTATCAAGCCATCATTAAAAAAATAAAGCAGAATAGAAATCCAGTAAAAATTATGTTCTTGAGGTAGCTGAATATAAATCTGATATCAAACTGATGATTCTGACATTTGGAAACTGACAACCAGCTGTCAAATCATCATCAAGTATAAAAAAATAGGAATTCATGTAAAATTATGATTTTGAGGTTGTTGAATGTAAATTTAATATAAAACTGGCGACTCTGACATTTGGCAACTGTCAACTACTTGTCAAATCATAATTTGACGCAAAAAAAATCTTGCCAAATATCAGACTCGTCAGTTTGATACCAGATTTATATTTATTGATCTCAAAAACAAAATTTTAAACGAATTTTCATTTTTCTTTATATTTAATAATGACTTGATAGCTAGTTGACAGCTATTTGACAGCTTCCAATTGTCAAAAAAGTCAATTTAACTTAATTAATAATGTATTTTTTTTTAATTCTTTCAAACAATTTGTGTTTGCAATTCTTGCAAAATATATGCACTCATTTTTTTTGTGGAAAACTAGTCATTTGAACTTCTCAATGTTCTTGACTTCAATTTGAAATTTCTCAATGTTCCCTACGTTTTTTAAATTTTCGAATAAAATATAATCTAAGAGAAATAAAAGAGTTCAGTGGCTCAAAATCTATAGAATCCGATGTTTTTTTAGATGTCTCTCGGTGGGCAAAAAAACGGCACTTTTTTACCATTATTCGTAAAATATAACAAAATCCATGGAAACCCTCGTCTTCTGTATGTATTTGAATTTTGAGGTAGTGGTAAACCTTTTGCGGAAAAAAAAACATAATTGAATTGTGGAAGTGTTGTATTGATAATAAAAAATGAGAGTACCACCACATAACTAGACTAGACGTAACTTTCACTGTAGATCAAAGTACTAAGTTACTAACTACTAACTTTTTACAGGACGTCCGAAAGATCTTAAAACTCTAATACTCGAGACTTTGATTGAGAGATACTTGATTGATACAATATTTAAAAAAAAAAAGGTGTAACCCCCATTTTTATGACAGATTTGAATTATCTACAATCGATGGTGCGCTCCCCCTACAATCTGCGGGTGGGGTGGGGATAACTTTAAAATCTCAAATAGGACCCCCATTTTTATTGCAAATTTGGTTTTTCTAAAAAATAATATGTTAGTTTGACCTAGGGTTAATTTAAATTTTTTGCACAGATTGAAAGGATTTTTTGTGGTTTGCGATAGATGATCCAAGATGTTTTTCATGAAACAGTCTACCATATCGAGGCAACAAAATGGCAACAGACCAATCTCAGACTAGTGTATTTTTTTCTAGAGAATCAAAATCTGCAACAAAAATTAGGGGTCCTCATTTAACATTTCAAAGTTACCTCCTCCCCAATCCTGGAGGGTGGAGGAAGGGGAACAACGTTGGTATCACTGAATAGCTTTTTCGAAAATATTTAAAAGTATTTTTTTTATTTTTCAAAAGTGTAATATTTTCTAGATATTCCAAACTTTTAGGACACCCACTTTAGGATGTCTAATTGTTTGACGCGATGCACAGTGTTTCGATCAGTACAATTTAGCTGGACAAAACTGTTTAGTCCAATTTTGTGTGTTGTAATGTCTATATTGAATATTATCACCATTTTGTTCATTCTAAACTCTAAATGTATGTGTTTTGATAAATCTAATTTTAATGAGAATGTTTTTTTTGAGTAAATAGAAAATATAATATTGCGTTAATAAAATTAAAGAAAAGTAATAAATAAAAAATGTTAAATAATATAAAAATGAAATACAGTACAATAATAGTATACGTACTGTAATAACGTAATTATAACAATAAGAACTAATACTAACTACTCGGCACTAGTTATTCTAAATAATTCCTAACTAATCACTAAACTAATCACAAAATTCCTCCTATTCCTGATGAGTCATCTATAATATAGTCCTGTAACATAACATCACTATCGGTAATGCCTATATTTCTACAAATATTTACAGAAGGTGGTATTAAATCTAAAACTTGGGTAGGGAGATTAACAGTCTTTTTTAGGAATGGAAAGTGATTAAGTGTTCAACTCATCTCCTTTTAGTTTTGTCTCCATTTTTGTTAAAATCTTTACGAGGCTGCCCAAATATAGCAGAAATTCAGAAATGGATGGCTGCGAATGGTAAAGGGAGACACTAACATGTACATCTCCCGCCAACCATTCCGAATATTTTCCGAATTCCATTTCCACAATTCGTCCATTTCTCGGATAATTTTGAGGAAAATAAGCAAATGACATTTTTTGTTTCTCTTAATGAAGTCTCGGTGACACCCGAAAAGACACATTTTGAGGTCAAAAGGCTGATACAACATACTGTTCTGGTCTGTTTTTCCATGTTTCACCCATTTCTCGTGGAAATAATTCAATTTTTGACAATACTGACGTAATCTGAAAAAAAACAATAGTTGTACAAAAATGTGCAGTCAAAATCTATTAAATATTGAAAATAGAAGGTGACAGCTGTCACATAAATTAATTTTAGCCCGGGGTCCCATGGGGGCATATAGTTTCTGGATTAATGAAGACAGAAAATCTCTAAAAAACCAATAAAATAGGTTTTATCGACTTTTTTTGTAAATTACTTAGTTGTTTTATACCAATATTCTTTACAAAATTAAAAACTACTTACCTTTATCTTCAGAATTCATAAGTAAAATATATTATTCACAGTAAGAAAAAACAATGCGGTATATTATCGTACTAAAACAAAACAACCAATAATGCAAACACGCTTACCCCTTTTCTTATTTTTTAACTTTAATTACTCATCATTTGCTTAGTTTAAATAATTATTGTAATTAATACTATACGAATGTCGTTTATCGCTTTTTAACAACATTTGTCAGAAATGCATTAATGACTTTTGACCAACTAGCTTCATCTGATCCAAACACATCATCACGGCAAATCTGAAGCAACGCCATTTTTAGATTAATCAGGGGAGACTAAACAAGGATTCGTTTATAAAAATAAACCTGTTAGAATTTTGATCATAAAGCTTATTGTCTACACTAACGAGCGAATGGTATATTCTGCGATTTTTCTTAAGCTTAAAGAATAAAGAAAATAATAAATGGTGTTATACGTTGCAGTGAAATATGTATGGTGAACCGTGGAACGACATTTGTTAAGTCCTCGTCGTTAAAGACCCGACCGGGCCGTATTGGATTCTCCCGGGCAATTTGCCTGCTTGATGATGATGACCGTCATCTAGCAAAACGAACATTATCATGTGCACGGGACTGCAAAGTCCCGTGTAAAACCATCACATAGTTCGTAAGTACAATGACGCAGTTACAACTTGCCGTAATTGTCCCGGAGCAAATCTGTGTGTTTCGTAACAAGTATCGTTGGGCATATACCTGCTGTAGTGTATCTGCGCGTGACTATAGTCCAGGTGAATGGTTGATAAATTCAAAATTTTACATTGAAAGTATACGTTTAGTAGAAAATCAGAGAATACGTAGTAGGTGGAAATTACAGTAGAATACACCACTATATCCATGTGTATTTTGGGTCATGGAATTCGAATCTGAATCCGCAGTTAATTTGAACCCATCATGTCATAGTTCATTGCTAACCTCCTAAAAATATTATTTAAGAGTCCACAAAACATCATAGTATTCTACTAGACCTAAGTAGATACTGTAATAGCAAAAAAACTTTTGAAGTCTGTGAAAGTTATGGTAATTTGAATTTTTATTTCATCCCAATATTTCGTGTTTGAAATTCTAAAAGGTTCTTTTGTGAAAAACACAAAAATATAAAAAGTTGTTATGTTCACTTACTTATTCTAAAAGAAAAATTTCTCAAATATTTTGCAAGCCGTTTCCGAGATAATCTGGTAGGCAGGCGTTTTTTTTATGTTTTTTTTTATTCGTAAGTTCCGTTTGAAGTTTTTTTTTCATAAGTTCCGTTTGAAAATACGAGAATCTCAAATTAGATCAGCTGTCACCGCCCTGAAGGTCTGAGAATAAGAATCCTCTCATCAATAATAATGTAACGTTTTTATCTACCACGGGTTCGTAAGGTGTGAAAAATTTAAACTCGCACTTTAAACTAACACTATTTATTTAACAAATACAATTCGGACTAAACACTACGTAACTAATACTAATTTATTTTATACAATTTATAATCGATTATTTATCTACGAACACCGCGCGCGTATTTATCTCTCTATGGATAGACTATCGTTCCCGCCGCCAGTGCGGCTATTTATATTCATCCTGAAGGGCGGCGAGTAAAGGCCGGATGAACCCAGATCAGTATAGAAGCTCCCGGGATGGTTCGAGACGCCCTTGGTCACGCCGGCATCGGCCGTCGGTGAGTCATCCTTGTTTACTGGCGGCGAAATCATAGTCCGCCGGCCAACCTCAGGCGGTACGATTCGGCGGATTCCGCAACAATAATAATTGATACATGCCTTTATATCTAGGATGTGAATTTCGAACGAGAGAAGATCGCGAAATGTGAAAACCTGCAATGGCGCTGAAGCGCCTTTAGAAACTGGAGAGGGTGGAGACATATCCCCTAGCGCCGTCGACAAAGAGAGTACTTGGAGAGAACTGGAACTGGAAGAGAACTGGAAGAGAACTTGGCCAACAAGATTGGCCAATAACATCGCAGCATTGGAACATTATTAGAAGTAGCCAGAAGGCATACACAGCATGCATTTGATCTTCGACTTGCTCATTCTTGTTTTTTTTTTTGGGTCTTGGAGAGCTTGAAGTGTGCCATTCCATGCTTTGGTGCTTGGTTTCCGGGTCGTACTCAAACACCCAAGACTCTTCACCAGTAATGACACGTTCCATAAAATGGGGATCATTTTCAATCGACCTTTCTCTCCTGATGTCCAGATTTTTCTCATTCCCAATTCGTTAGTCAAAATCTGATGAACAGTGGTGTGATTCAAAATTAACTCTTCCCCGATCATTCTTGTCGTCAACCGACGATCTGAACGCACAAGATCCCGTATTCTATCGACATTTTTATCGGTTCTTGAAGATGAAGGTCTTCCGCTGCGTGGTTTATCTTCGACTCGCTTCCTTCTGAGAATGCCTTAAACCACCGAAAAACCTGGGCTCTTGAAAAAACACTGTCTCCGTTGCGCTGTGTCAAAGTCTAAAGCAAAACTTGACAGCACACCGTTGCTCAAAATGTCATACATACACAGGACTTATTACAAACTTGCCACATCGTTAGAAAGGTTTTGGGACATGAATTTCCTTCCTTCGCCTGAGCCTAAGTTCTGCTCGCAGCGGGGATGGACATCCATCATTGTCTTCAGCAGGAAAAGTGGATATTGAAAAGTGTAACTATAAAGGCGGCGAAATAATAATAAAGCATTATATTCCCTACAGGTACAACATTCAATTATTAGATCCTGGATTTCAATCGTACATGACCTCAATAACAGGATCAAGGAGCTTAAAATTAATTAGCAATACCCAAGATATCTAAGTATGAGTATACTTATTTATAAGATGAGACAAGTTCTGCACTATAACTAATAATTAATAATATGCGTTATTTGAAAAATATCACAATTTGTTTTCACGTCATAGGAGTTACTTGTTAGTCCAGACCTGGAATGTACGGTGGAGATCCAATTCTCTACCAATTATATACAGTGATATGTACACAATATATGCTGGAGATAAAAGCGGAAAAAGAAAAAAAACACAGGTACGAAATTACACGTCTATTTAAAAATCAAGCTGTCTTTATTTACAATTTTGTAATATACTTTATACTTCGCTTAATTTATTATATCTAACAGTTTTCTTCAAGCTGTGAATTAAAAAAATGTATTCAATACAGTCTTCCCTTTCAAAAATTGACGTAATAATTGATTTATGATTTTACATAACAAATTGTGTTATTTACATGAAAGCCTCAATTCAATTACCGATCGTATCTATACACTTTCTGTTTATAGAAACTACGTATATTTTCCAGAAAATGAACTGTTCAGCAGGTATAGAGCGTTTAAAAAGCCGATAACAATACGTGATGCGCGTTACTTTCCAACAATAGGCTTATTCCGCATTATATTTTAATTATTTATATTTCATAAAATTATGATTAATATTTCACAGACAGCGATTTTCAGTTAATACCAATTTGCCACTCATTGTTGGGTTTTATAGCGGCAAACGGGTTTGTATGATAAATTCAATATATGTATATATAAAATTAGGTACACACTTATTGATTTTATGTCCTACATCGGCACTACTATGACGCGACGCGACGGTGAAAACAATATTTATTTAAAAACTTAAATTACGCAGGACCACAAAAGTGTTTCCACTGCGCGGAAGTACAGACCCTGTCTATCACATATTTTTGGGGTCGCTGAATATGAAACAGACCTCAGATTTTCTCGTTTACCGCGGTTTTTTTTTTCTAACCTCAAAAGATACATTTTATACAGTAGCTTAATTACACAGGCACACAAATCCAGAGAAGACCATTCCCCTTCTACTTTTTTCAACGCGCTGAATCAAATTCTGATGTCTGGATGCATTTACGACTATCAGTTCCTCCCCTAGGAACAAAAATACCTCTGAAAAACATTAAATCAGAAACCATGTCATATACTTGACGAGCTTGTGACTGTAATGTTGCGTGAATGATCTAACAACAACCCTAAGCCTCGGAAACCTTCAATCCTACGACACACATAGTCAAAACCCCATAACTTGAAAAACCTTAACCTCAAAAAAAAAACTATATCTGTGTTCTTCAACTGCTAAAGCACAGAAGATGCTGAAGAAGCATGAATATGATTCAATGATGACCTTCAATTTCAGAAATATTAAGCCATATAACCCCGGAATTTTATGTTTGAGATAAGTAGACTTCCATAACCACGTAACCCAGGGCTGGCTGACTTCCATAACCCCGTGATCCAGAATGGGCAAACTTACCTAACCATAACCATGTGCGTGTAGACAGATGCTCAAAATATTGGTTATGAAATTATAAGATTATGAAATTTCACAGATATGGAACTTCGAAGCTATGGAGTTTCGAGGCTATAGGGTTGAAAGATATGATTAGATCATATTCATGCCTCTTCAGATGGCTTCATGCTAAATTTCGCATATCCTAGATAGGGATTTTGAGATAAATGGGTTTGAAATTGAGGTTATGGAATTTCAGAGCGATGGAATTTTGGCTCTATGGGTTTGAAAGTCATGACTGAATCATATCCATGCCTTTTCATCACGTTGTGTCCCAGATTTCGCAAGATCTACTTATACAGTTTTTGAGGTTAAGGGTTTGGAGGTTATAAGGTTATGGGACTACGAAACTTTGTAATTCCACGACTATGAAGTTGAGAGTCATGATTGGATCATATTCATGTTTTTTTTTTTTTATCATTTGCTAGGCTATAGCAGTTGCAGAACACAGATATAGGGTTTTTGAGGTTATGGGGTTTTATGTATTTTGGGTATGTGTCGTAAGGTTGAAGGTTTATGAAGCTTAGGGTTATTGTTAGATCATCCTAGTAACATTACAGTCGCCCGCTCGTCAAGTATATGACATGGTATTTAATTTAGTGTTTTCATTGAGTTTTTTGTTTCTAAGGGAAACACTTATAGTCGTAAATGTATCCTGGCCTCAGATTTTGATTTAGCGCGTTGGAAAACGTAGAAGGGGAATGGTCTTCTCTGGCTTTGTGTTTGTGTGCCTGTGTAATCAAGGTACAATTTAAAATGTGTTTTTTGAAGTTAGAAAAAAAAAACAGCGGTAAACGAGGAAAACTAAGCTCTGATTCGTGTTCAGCGACCCCAAAAACATGGAATAAACCCATCTTGGTCTGTATTTCCGCGCATTAGAAAAACTTTTGTGGTCCTGTGTTATTTTAGCTAAAACAAAAATTCACAATAGTCAGTTGTTCTATTAACTGGTGTTCTACCTACCTTAGCATTCTTCTAAATAGTAGTGGTTAAATTATAGCACGTAGTGAAATCCGTTGACAGTAATAATGATTTTTACGTTAGGTTTTTGAGACAAACTGACATAAAATGAAGACATTTTCTGCAACTACTACGATATTTTATAAAAAGTAGGCTTTACAAAGCGCAACAAGTCAAATTATAATTATAATAATCAAATTCGATAAAAGTGAACTTCTTTTAACACTAAAGTCAAAACTGGCTTATTTTTAAATTTTGATGGTCGTAAGGCTTACTTCAGATACTCCTAAGAAAGTTGGTGATGAATGGAAGCAATAACTATTATAAAATTTAGAAATAGGATCCAGGGACCATTTTTCTGAATATTTTTATGTGTTGTTTATTTCCTATTGAAAACTTAATCATTTCTTTGTTATATGGAAGTACATCTTACAATAAAATTTATTTTAATTAATACTGGGTATTGCGATTTTTATTCAAATCGGTATAAACAATTTTGTTAAAAAAAATATATAGTTGTAGTTTGTTAATAATTTCATAGATCGTTGTGGAATTTTCGGCAGTATCACCCGGACTAAACGTAAGTACCCCACCCTCATTACGACACTGTCGGGGCCTGCAGCCGCCCCGACAATAAGGGATGTGCGGTTTCTTTCCGAATAGTGCCGTAATGATGTAATAAGAACCGTTAGGTAAAGTGCCTTAATTTCGCCGGCGGAATCGCTGTGATTTCACGCGTTTTCATCTCAATTCTCGCATTCATTTATCGTCGGGGCATTTTATAATGGATTTCGTTTCGGGTTCCAATTTTACAGACAATCGCGGATTGCCTCGGCGACGATAATGCGCTTATACTGAAGTCGAATTATACGGGGCGGTGGAAGAACCACAACGATAAAAAGCCGCAAATCGTAAAAGACGTAATCATTACTTCCACAAGCACATTTTTCTTTCAACTGTTTTTCTGAAAGTATATTCGTAAAGTTCAGTAAAAATAATTCTGAAAAAAAATCGTGATCTCTGAGGATGGCAATTCTCACGAATCTATCCTGTACTTTGTATGAACGCTAAACTTTATGTTTAGCAACAGCACATATTTGACCTCTATTTATATTTCAAGTTTTTTACCTTTTTGACCCTACCAATCTTCATGACCATAATTACAGTGCACTAAAGGTAGAAAAAACCTGAAATTGTGTCCTGAGCTCATTTATATTGTTATGCTGCATAATTATGTATTTGTGAGTATCTGCCTGTATGTTACGATACTCTATTTGCGTGTTTTGGACAATGTAAAATTGCATATTTTGAATTTGTGTAGTAGATTTTTATTCCATTAAATTTTTTCTGACCTGCGACCTCTCTTTATACTCTACCATTGACTGTTCTGTGAATTCTCCAACCTAATCTTGAAGTACTCCTACACTTACAACATATTTGCCTCAATTATCAATTTGTACGTTTCATTAAATGACCTACTGGACCATTTTTACAAGACAGGCTTCCTAGCCTAGCGTGATTTTGGGACAGGAAGGCCATTTTCCCATTTATATACATTGTTTATATACATTCACAAATGTTTATATGTATTCACAAAATATGAAAATAAAATTGAATTGAATTGAATTGAATATCAAATTATATCAAATTTTTAAGACTGTCACTACATAAAGTGCTTGTTTTAGATTAGAATTTTTTTAGATTTAAGATAAATACTTTTTAGATTAGCGCCATTTGCGTTCTGTTCGAATTGCGGAGGCTTGCGGTTTTTAATTTTAGGTAGCGTGTAGGGTTGGTTAGAATGCCCATAAGGCGCTACGTTGTGACTTGAACGGTTCGTCGTCCACACCCCAAAAAGTAACCACATGTCGAAATTTTAATTCGCAAAATTTTGACGGCAAATTCAGACTAAGAAGGACGATGTCGGGTAAAAACTTCCCGGCACACATTGAGACCTCCTCGATAAGTCCTGTGTATTTGGTCGCTGTCCCATTTCTTCAATCCATCTCCAGACCCCTAATCCACCCCTTTGCATTTATGCAGAGTTTTGCGTGGTTTGACCTCTGTTGAGCAAATCCATTGATCTTAATGCTGCCTAATAAATTGATGTGGGGTGCCACCACCCGCTTTCACCCTATGACAACCTTAAAACCCGTCCAAACCACACCTACTCCGACCCCCACCCACCCCCTCCGGTTCTGCCCCTGTAGAAGGCTGCGTGGGATGTCTATTTGTCTCGAAATTCATGTCATGGCATGACTTAAAGGCTTTTGAAGTTGAGGGGACCCACTGTGAACGGCCGATTGAGAGCCAAATGTGATTCCATCTCCAACCCACCGCCCTGAAAATTTGCCGCCCTAAGGGGTTGTAAGCAGGTATTGATGCGTGGGGTGTCTCAGAAAGCTTTCTTGAGGATGCATAAACTCTTTTCGAATTGTTTGTCTCCTTCAAATACGACTTTTGGCGCTCAATCGGCCGTCAGCAGTGTACTTCTCTAACCTCGAGAACCTTCAAGTAATGCAATGGCATGAATTCGAGACAAAACGTCATCCCACGCAGTCTTCTACAGGGGCGGGACCAAAGGGGTAAGTTTGGGGTCGGTGTGGGTGTGGCCTGGATTAGTGCTTGAATTATCAAAGGGTGAAAGTGAGTTGTGGCACCCCATACCAATTTATTAGGCAGCATTAGGATCAACGGATTCGCCCAACAGAGGTAAAACTACGCAAAACCCTTCGTAAATGCAGAGGTGGCTTACGGGGGGATCTGGAAATGGCTTGAAAAGATGGGACAGCGACCAAATACACAGAAATTGTTGAGGAGGTCTTAATGTGTGTTTTTACCCCATAGCGTCCTTCTTAGGCCATCCTGTAAGTCACGGAAATTGCCGTCAAAATCTTGCAAATTCAAATTTCGAGATGGGGATGATTTTTGGGGTGTGGACGGCGAATCGTTTAAGTCATATAGTAGCGCCTCCGGATCATTCAAACCAACCTTATAGACTACCGAAAATTAAAAACCGCAAGTCTCTAACTCGAATAGAAAGCCTAAGGCACTCGCAGCACTTCATCGATATATCTCTGGCTGTTCAAGGTAACTTGAATCCGAATAGACGTGACCTGTTCTTATAAATACTGGCGCCCCATACTATAATCCCCTGTGTTGGAGCCATTTGTCGCGTCATTATGCACTGATAATTTTTTCCTTGGCGCTCTCGAATACGCACCCGACCGTCGCACAGTGATGGAAAATGGAAACAATTCGACCTTCGCGGCTATATTAATAGTAATTTCATTAACTTTTTTATTCTTCTTGGAATTTAATGTTATTTCTATTTAATGTTAAGTGCGACAAATTTGAAATTCGGTAAGGCATTTTTATAAATCAGAAAAAAACTAATAATTGAGGCCTTATTGTTCATTGAAAACTCGAGGTGAAACGTTGCAATTTACGCCACAAATAGAGACTACTTCAATGTACACTTCTTGGGTCGCTGATTACGAAAATTGGGGTCCCGCACCCTAAAATGGTAAGAACACCCCTAAAAATGCAAAAAATACCCCTTTTGAGGGGTTTTTAGCAAGTTTTTTCTAAATGCAAATTTTTTTTAAATTAAAACACTGTACAAAGTAACTGAAAGGTTTTAATTACTTTTTCTTAATCCTCTAAATGAAATATATTAGAATTTGAAAAACTATGTAAGAGTAAAAGTAATTATAAAAAAATTCGCAAGCAATATTTCTAAAACTTTAACTTCTTCAAAAGTTCAATTTTCAAATTTTAAAATTTTATCATTTGATTCGAAAATATAATGAGAACCAAATCCGAACTCAATTGAAAAAAACATATCTTCCTAACTGTAAATAGAAGCAGAATACTTTTCTCGCTAAAATTATTACGGGTTACGGAAAAAAAATTATTCGTGATTTTGGTCAAGTACCTAATTGTAAAATACCCACTAAAAGCAGTTGTTTTTCTAGAATTCGGAAATCATCTCCTATTTTTAGGTTACAAAAATCTAATTATAGAAATCAATGACCCGGAAAACCGTTTATCTAAAATAATTTAAGTAGTAAACTATTTGAAATGATTTAAGTAGTAGAATTTTAAAGAGTTCTATACAGAAAACTCACTAAATTGAGTAATTTTTTCAACTTCTCCCACATTTTCAGAATTAAAAACCATGGTTTTTTAAATCATAAATTCGATACTTTTTCAATCCATAAATGGGGTAATTAGGGGTAGATTTAATCTTTGAAGGGATGCAAATATTTTCCTTGCGATTAAATGGTTATTTGTTTAAAATAATATGCAAAGAGTAAAAACATTTTTGCTGAGTACTTTTTACTTTATAATGTTTTAGGGGTAGTTTTACCCTTTAAAAGGGTGAAAATATTTCAGATTTTTTTTAATACTAATTCATTGAGCAATAACAAAATGCATAAAAGATATATCTAAACGAATTTTTTCAAGTGCATTTAAATTTTGGGGTGTTAGGGGGTAGTTTAGGGGTAGTTTTAATATAATAAGGGGTGAAAATAGTAGTTTTAATTTTCCAATAAGTTTTTATCAAAAACATAGGATTAGAAATTAAAATTGTTTTATCAAGTATTTTCCTCTTTTTTTTCTGCTGAGATGGTGGTTTTCACCCTTTGTAATTAACCCTCACGAATAAATGTTGGCTCAGTTTAATTCTATTTGACTAAAAGTATAAATTCTTAGTAACAAAACAGTATTAAATAAGGTTATTTAATATTTATAACAAGATTATTGCGAGAAACTTGCTAAAAAACCCCTGAAAGGGGTGTTTTTTTGCATTTTTAGGGGGTGTTCTTACCAGCGACACAAGAAATGTATATTAGAAGTAGTCTCTATTTGTGGCGTAAACTGTAACGGGTCACCTCACTTTTTGAATGAACTATAAATGCCTCAATTATTAGTTTTTTTCTGGTTTATAAAAAGGCCTTACTGAATTTCAAATTTTTCGCACTTCTCAAAGAAATAACATTAAATTCTAAGAATGATAAAAAAAAGTTCATGAAATTACGATTAATACAGCCGCGAAGGTCGAATTGCTTCCATTTTCCATCACTGTGCGTCGTGCCGGTACAAACAAAACCAGAGAATTCATCAGAGAAGATGAGATTGGGCCATTTCTCCTTCCACAAATGATTTTCTTAGCACCATTGGAGACGTAGACGACGGTTTTGTACAGTCAGAAGAAGTTGCAACAATTGACGTCGTGACGGAAGCCCAAAATCGAACAAGCGGCATCTGACTGATCGTAACGATAAAAGATATTGTTAAAGCTGTTTGTGTTCAGTCCTATCCTAATTGATGAAGGTAACTTAGTCTTACTGGAGTGTGGTCTTGACTCCACTACCATCATACCCCCATGACTGTGCTTACATTTTCCTCAATACTGACCTCTGTACCTCGATATGATACACCCCTGACCCCCAAAATTCGACCTCTCTTAAATTCACCAACTTGCTCGTATCGATGTCGTTCTCTTCACTAACTGCATTTTCAATTCATCATAACAAATCAAAATGCAGGTGATGACATTATTATTGTTAATACTGGGTGTTCCAATTTCAATGGTCACCAGTGTAGTTGAAAACGTATTACTTGTATTTAAAGGAAAACTAAAAACTGCAGTGACTACAGAAACATTTTGAATCATTTAGGAATCAACATTGTGAACAGTCTTACGTACCCTTATGTTCCTTTGCCATAACAGGCTTCCTAGGACTTACCTGTAACAAAAATGGAATATATTAGAATAATAATAAAACAGGTATAAAATATTTTCAGGTATTCCAACAAAGCGGGTTTTTCCATTAATCTGTTATTGTAAGTTTGAGAAAAAAAATGTTTCAGACAAAAATTAGCTCACAATTGTGCGCATATAATTGGCTGTCACAATTTGTAAAATAAACAATGCCGGTCATATGATGTGACAGTCTTGCCAAGTAAATAAGGTTATAAATTCGATTAAGAATAGAAATACGTCTTTTTTTTCTCGGCCAACATTGATGACGTTTTTTTGGATGTCTCTATAATACCCTAAAATTACTCCGAAGCGTAACCCCAGAGGTTCTCTCAGGGATCTGTGCGGGGAAGGGGTGGCTATTATTATTATTTGCCACGGCGCACTGGGAGCGACTTAAGATTATTTCGGTAACGCATTTGCTTTACAGTTCTGAGGAAACCCAGAAAACTCAGAACATTAACAAATCTATGGCATGTGCGGTTGGATTGGCATCTATGCATCCACACATATACTAGTGTGTACTAGTGGTTGCATCTCAAGTCCTGACAGAGAAAGCGAGACAATTAAAAAATCCTCTACCTCGGCCAAGACTCGAACAATGCGCACAGTGTTTCTAGTGCTCTAACTGTTTTTTTTTTTTCAAATGGAATGCCTCATACTGGCTTATACCATAGAGCGCGTAATTCAATTTAGTTTTAATTGATATTATGTTGTCTATATCTATGTATATTTACCAAATTTTTGTGGAAAAATTAGTTGGTTTTTCAAAGTTCTGAAAACAAGTGGTTTAAAGCGATAAATAGGTTTTGATGATGTTTTTACGGTCAAACGTTATTTTATCAAAACATGAAATTAATACTAGCTTGCAGATTACGGCCTAACAACGAGATGTAATATTTCGATGACATCAAGTGCTCAAGTGCTGCAGTTAAACTGGATCTGATGAATACTAGGGGTGACCTACTCCCTTAGCATACAATTCGTCCCCCCCCCCCATAACATAGTACCTGTACCCACATTGTAATGGCTAAATGGCGTTCTAACGCGAAAGTTAAATTTCGCCTTTCCTAACAAAATCTAAATTCATCACGGGAGCAAATAATAAGAGTTGCACTCTTGGTTTCGTTCGAGTATAGTCCTACATAATTTTAATTGACGAGCATTAGGTATGGTTGATTGCAAGAATAAACATCCAAAAAGGGAGATAGGCATGTATTTCCATCACAAGTAAATGTCGATCAACAATCATACCTGAACCCAATTTTCATGTAGCTGCAGCAAAAGTATCACACACTTGTCGATGTTTTCATGTCGGTTTCGTACAGCAAGGGGTCTAAGATGCTGTTCATGATGTCCCTGGATACTTATATAGCGACCAAAACATTGTACTCTTGTACAACATTTATCCTTAGACCATCTCCTCCATGTTTTCACAACCGTGGAGGCTGTTTTCCCAACCCTATCTCTATTTTACGGAAATTTAAACTCTTTTCTCTCGTATCAAAAAATTCGACCTTTTTTCAATTTTAATAATTGTGTAAATCGACGTGGTGTACGAACTTGAAACATTCTCAAACAACTACATAAACACTGTTTAACCGAAAAATAATATTAATAATAATAATAATAATAATAATAATTGAGCGAAAAAAAATCGGTTCATAAACATTTGAGAAAAATTTAAAGAAAATGTCAAAAATTCCGTTTTCGTATTTTTGCTGTACAGATTCCAATTTTGTTTGAACAGACTTCTTGTTAACTACAAATATAGCCCAAGACAAGCGGAAAATGATCCATTTTTCAAAAATTCAAAAAAAGTTTTATTTTTTTCGAGTTATAACGATTTAAAAAAAAAAGATGTTTTCAAAAATCAGATTTTACAGAGGCAAAAATGATCGTACAGAAACAATCATGGGCAAATTGTATTCGCGAAGTCTTGTACTTTCATTCTATTAAAAAAACCAAATTGCGTTTATTTAATTTTTGCATAAAAAAAATGCGTTCTAAAATTGTATCATTTTTCGAACCGTTTGTTTTCGAATAACTTTTTTTAATTTTGGTTTTACATTTTTGGCCGTTGCATTTTTGAAAACTGGCATTCAAAACACGCATTTTAAAAAAAATGAAGGTCCTACGACCTCAGGGAGCCGAGATAATTTTTGTAAGCGGAGGAAAAGATAATTTTGCGAGCGCGATCGATTTGAAATCGTGTTTAGTTTTTGATGCGTCCAAGCGGAGTGTCCCTCCACTCGGCTCGGACGCGCCGCACCCAGCGCTGTTCTTTCGCAAACAATTATGTCAACTTAATTTATGCGAAATGATTGAATTTTTTTTTAAGAAAGTAATAGTCTTGACATCTAGATTAAAAAAAAACATCTCGGCTCCCTGAGGTCGTGGGACCTTCATTTTTTTTAAATGCGTGTTTTGAATCACACACACATAGACAGGTTTTCAAATATTCAACGGCCAAAAATGTAAAACCAAAATTAAAAAAGTTATTCGAAAAAAACCGGTTCGAAAAAATGATGACAATTTTTAAAACACATTTTTTTTTCAAAAATTAAATAAAAGCGATTTGTTTTTTTTTTAATAGCATGAAATTACAAGTCTTCGTGAATACGATGATGAATGATTCGATGATGAATGAGCCCATGATCGTTTCTGTACGATCTCTTTTGCCTCTGTAAAAGCTGATTTTTGAAAACGTCTTTTTTTAAATCGTTATAATTCGAAAAAAAAAAATTGTATTTATGAAAAAATGATCACTTTCCGCTTGTCTTGCGCTATATTTGTAGTTAACAAGAGGTCTGTTCACCCAAAATTGGAATGTATACAGCAAAAATACGAAAACGCGATATTCGACATTTTTTTTTTAATTTTTCTCAAATATTTATGATCCGATCTTTTTCGTTCAAATTTCATTCGATGCGCATTTTTAAGACCTACAACTTTCTAATTTAACTTTCTTGTGTAGGACTTGAAGCTTTTTTTTAATTGCAAAAAAAAACGTTTTTTTTTTTACTTTTGCGCATTTTTTTGGTTATGTTCGCCATTAAAACTCGAGTCGCAAAAACGCTATCTTTCTTAGAATTTTTTTCTCTATACGACCATATTTGTTTGTTTGCTGATAACAATTTGTGACCAATTTACATGGGGGCTTTCGCTCGTTGATTGGACTATACATCATTTTGATCGACAAGCATTATGGTTAATTGTAAAAATAAACTTCCTAAAAGGGAGATAGGCATGTATTTCCATCGCAAGTAAATGTCGATCAACAGTCATATCACAACCCAATTTTCATATAGATGCAGCAGAAGTATAACGCACTTGTCGGATATTTTCATGTCGGTTTCGTAGAGCAAGGAGTCTAAGATGCTATTCTTGATGTCCCTGGATACTTCTATGGCGACCAAAACCTCGTACTCTTGTACAACATTTATCCTTAGATTATCTTCTCCATGTTTTCAGAACCGTGGAAGCTGTTTTCCCAATCTTCTCTCTATTTTATGGAAATTTAAACTCTCTTCTCTCATACCAAAAATTCGACCTTCTTCAAATTTTAATAATTGTGTAAATCGACGTGGTGTACGAACTTGAAGCATTCTCAAACAACTACATAAATACTGTTTAACCGAAAGTCATCGAAAAATACCTGACAATTCAATACAAACATAATTTCTTCTAGTGTTTATTTTGACACTTTTGCATTGGCATACGGAAATACAAAAATTTCTCAGATTATCACCATTTGTGTTCAGGACAATCTATACAATAAATATATTTTCAGCTTGATAGAGATCTGAACTGGGTTCTCAATTTTTTTTGTTACCCAGCATATTATATCTACTGATTAACCACAACCGATTGACCATAGTACTATGAGTAATTTTATTAAACGCACTCTGGCTAATGTACCCCTTAATAATAATGTATCCTTTAGTAAATTTAATGTGTGTTTAATAATCCTAGACTATTTAGAACAGTAATCCTTTATCCGGCCCTACTTCACAGAATATAATCCCTTATTAACAAATTCTTCATTATTTATTCTAAATGCGGATGAGGTGAGCTTTTAATATCGTGAAACTAGGCTTGTTTACCGACTTCTTTACTACACCTTTACCCTCAGGCGTCTTCTCCACTCTACATCATGCCCTTTGAACCATTTCGCTTGTTTGTCTGCAAGCTAAATCCAGTTTTATATATTATATATTTACAAGAGGTACAGTGGAGCATACTCAACTCCTGTTCATTTATTTATTTAGATTTACCGACGACCAGTAACCTGAAGGCATTTAGAAGGTAATATGTAAAAGCAAAAAAAAAAACGCGCACACACAAACTAAAATATATCCATGTTACTGCTACTGGCAACATAAAACGAGTGAATAACACGGTAAAAATTCGTTTCTCCGGTCAAGCCGCAGCAGGACGGGAGATATGTAATTCAAAAAAGGTTTTTCGAGCTGAATGGATTGCTGTCACTTTCAGGTCGAGAGTATCAGCGGATTGAAAGTTACATCATTTTTAAGTTCAAATATAATGTGTATGGAGGCAACCGTTTTTTTTGAGAATACCAAAAAACCTAACACAACCTAACCCAACGTAATCTGACATATTCTAAGACAACTTAGAATCACGGTCTATAAAATAAGCAGTCGGCTTATTTTGCCTATGTGAGCGGAGCTATGTCGCACAGTGGGCGAAAACGGCAACATTTTTCTCAAAATAAGATAACCCCACTGAAAACTCTGATCATTGTGATTTTTTTTATTTCACAGGTTTTGGACAGTAGATTAAAGGAAAATTGGTCCGACACGCGGTTGAGGTTTAAATAGAGGGGGAGACACCCCATAAGGGACCCCATATCCCAGTAACTTTACAATTAAGGTACGTTGGGGGATGTGCGTCTTTGGGGTAAAAGCGACTATGGTTCTTAAAAATACAACTACTATCAGTTTAACGAATTTCTATACAGTAACTACACCCCACCAATTTTGTCACCTGATGTTGATAAAACATCATTCTTGTATTTACTTTATAAAAAAGTTAAAAGTTCCTAAGCGATTAAAGATCAACAGAGTTTATAAAAAGCAAAAGGTAGGTTAACATTGCAGTAAAACGCTCTTGCCCCATAATAATTGATACATGTTTAGATGTAGTTATAACAACTCTAATCGCACTTACCCCAAATTATGGGGCAAGAGCGATTTTAAATCTTTGAAACTTAAAAAAAATAATATAAAATGAGGTTTGCTGTTTTTAGCTCATTATTCTCATAGTCAATTAAAAACAACCCAGAGGCAATATTGCCTCCCGAAAAAAAAAAATTGCTCAACTTTCTTCATAAAACAAATGTTTTATAGTCTTTCAAAATAATAAAAATAAAAAAAGTGATCGCACTTCCCCCAACGCATGTTAAAGATTAAAGCTACAATAACCGCATACCTCAAACTTTTAAACCCCCTGACCTTATAACGTAAGCTTTCAAAACCCCGTGACCCCATAACTTGAAATTTTATACCCCCATAACCCCATAACCTCAACTTTTAGACCCCCATCTCTATAGACCTAATATCTCTATAACATAAACTTTCAATCCACATGACCCCATAACTCAAACTGTCGAACCCCCATGTTGGACTACCATGTACGTAAAACTCAATTTTTAGCCCGACAACCCCAAAACTAAGGCTCTTATGCCCCAATATCTAACGTAGCTAACCTAAGCTTTCAATCCCTATGACCCCATAACTTGAACTTTTACACCCCCATAACCTCAACTTTTAGATTCAGTACAAATTGCTCGTATGCCCCAATATCTATATAACCTAAGTTTTTGATCCCCATGACCCCATAACTTAAGGGGGCTTTCCCCTTTTTCGCTGGAAAAAAAGTTTTTTTTGGGAATTTTTTTAAGGGATTTTTTAAGAAAGTATAAAACGGATTGAGACAATTTTTTTTTTAATTAAAAGGTACATTTATGAAGGTTACATTTTTTTTTTAATTCTTTAAATCAAAATGGCGGCCGTCGATTCACGTTCTAATGCAGCTACTTCAGGCGGACATATCTCATGTAAATCAAATTTTTCTACGACGCTATTCATCTGAAATCAAAAAATGAAACAATTTTACGAAATATAGGGTTGTTGTTAGTGTTTATCATAGGGGTTTTTTGAAATTCAAATTTTACGCGATTTGGTGCAACTTTGAAAAAAAAAATACGATTTTCACCTTAATTTTCTACCTTTAAATTGTTATTAAAAATCTAATTTTTGCAATATCAAAAAAAAATCCTATGTTGATCACTAATGGCATCATTTGTGAACATTTTAAAAGCAAAATCATAAAAATCGGTTGATTGGTGTTCGAGAAAAATTTCATTCCAGTTTCAAAAACGTTGTTTTGAGAAAAACGCGTTTAAAGTTTTTTTTACATTTTTTTTTTTCATATAACTATGAAATTTTTTTACCTACCATGCCTTCTCAAATTCCCGGCCCGTACAGGACACACTCCTCTACCTTGTAGACCTCATTTTAGCTTCACGTCAGACAGCGTCACGCATTTTTTCCACTGAATCCGCATTTCGCCGAATACGGATAATAAGTAACAGACCGTAATAAGTTGTCAATTCGCCTGTTACTTTGATGGTCATTTTTCCTGGACCTCTTCCCCCGAATCCCTTGTTTGTTTTCTTCGCATTATGGAGCCTGGTTCCCATGCGTTTCTCCACGTGACCGACGCATTCCGTTTGCATTACTTTCGGATCGTTGTTGTACGGGTCCAAATCCAAAAATCGCCTTGAAGTCGTTACCTTATCGCCTTACTGTCCCCGTTGCCAATATACTGAGCATATTTTACATTATGCTTTTCTTATGATAGTTGAAATACTTCCTTTACACTGTCCACCTCCATTTTCCGTGCGCGACTCTTTTCAAGCGCATTAACCGCCGTCACTAATCCGGCTGTAACTCAAAATCTTATACGCGGATCACTTTAAAATTTCAGGACAATAAATTTGAATGTATAACGCATCGATTTCAGTAAAAAACAAAAAAAAACGATTTTTTGAAACCGAAAAGCGGAAAAGCCCCCTTAAGCTGTTATATATATATAACCCCATAACCTCAGTTTTAAAAATTTAGATTTGATTTAGGGAGGTTTTCTTTAGGAGTATAAAGCCATTGGTTATAGGGTTCTAAAGTTTGAAAACTGAGGTTATGGGGTTATAAGGGTTTAACAGCTTAAGTTATGTGGTCATGGGGATTGAAAGCTTAGGTTATAGAGATATTGGGCATAAGAGCTTCAGTTTTGGAGTTTTAGAGAAATTGATTTTTGTGTAGATGGGGGTCTAAAAGTAGAGGTTATGGGGTTATGGGGGTATACAATTTGAAGTTATGGGGTCACGGGGTTTTGAAAGCTTATGTTATAAGGTCAGGAGGGTTTAAAAGTTGGAGGTATGCGGTTATTGGAGCTTAAAAGATTTTTTGTAAAGTTACTGGGATATAGGGTCCCTTATGGGGTGTTTCTCCCCCCCTCTTTAAACCTCAAATGTGTGTCCGACCAATTTTCCTTTAATATACTGTCCAAAACCTGTAAAATAAAAAAAAATCACAATGATCGGAGTTTTCTGTGGTGAATTATCTTATTTTGAGAAAAAAATTTCCATTTTCGACCACTGTTGTCGTAGGAAGACACCCTTTCTATTTCGCATGTCAGTTGTCATATTTTTTAGAGAGTTTAAGGTTAGATAAAATAAAGGCGGTATACCAAATCTTGTGATAAACCTTAAACCGTCCTGTTGTCAGACGTATACTTCAAAGTTGAAACCCTGCTTATTTTTTAAACATCGCCACAAGGTACCTAGTGACATCAAAACTCCCCTCAGTTTTCATAATCCACCGATAGTTAAGTATAGACCATAATCTAGAGTAACCTATCAGCATATCCTAACCTAAACTACATCTATGAATTTCGTGATGACGTTTAACGTCGCCTATGGTTGAAAAACCGGATCCGGATTTCGACCTTACTAGGTCTCATCAATATGATATATCTGACGACGAGCAACAATGAACGAGAGTCTCAACCTATTTTCTCGGTGAATACAACGGTGTTCCAGTGGAAGATCCAGCTGTAGACTCTCCGCGCGGTGTTGGATACTAGCAAATCGTGCATTTTATTTTAATTATTTTTAAGAAAATCTCTCTCATCATTATTACAAAGTATTAAAGTTACGCATACCCGAGAATTTCTGTATTGCCATCTCTTTTAATTTTCAGTAGTTTTAAGTTCATCCTGCACGTAAATGAATTGTTAGACTACAGTGGGTTTATTGACAAGACCGGTACAAGCACTATCCACAAAATGACATAAAAATCACCAATACATTAAAACAAATCGTATGACGTCATAACTCCAAAATTGGTGGCGTCACAGGCGTGTAAAATAAATCAAATTAAGTGCCAGTAAAGTCATTAGGTAACCTGTTTCAACGTTTTTGTGAAGTATTTACAATTTTTGAATAAATACTGATTTATTTCGTAAGTAGTTTCTATACTATATACCTAAACATGCCATCATCCAAAATTTTTATATAACTATTTTTTCTCCGATTGACAGCAAAATACAAACTTTAAACTGACAATAAAAATTGATTAAGATCCCTAACAATTACATTATATTTCTACAACATTTACAACATATTTTGAATTGTTTCGTTAATGTAATGATTTGTAAAATATATATTTTATTATAATTTGTTATGATAAAATTAATAAAAGTTTATATATAAAAATTAAAAATAATAAAATAATTATTAACTACTGTAATTAAAAAAAAAATAATTTATTATTAATATTGTTTCTGTAAATTTTAAATTTAATATTTATTTACGCGGTGACATGTGACTCCGTGGCTTACATTGACAATAGATCTGAATGAATTCGATTGTCTTACTACAATAGGAGATCTGACTTACCGACCTGACTATGCGCTAAATTCAATTAAGACTAAGGATACTTTCATTACATATATTTAAACAATCGGAGGAAAACTTATATGTTCAACTCAGCAGCAAAGTAGATTGATTACATTTTGCATTCAGATAATTCATTCTCAGCAGGCAATCTACTACTTCGCTGCCTTGTTAAACAAATAACTATTTCTATAAATCTGTTCATAGCCAGTTAAACTGCTTAGTGACTTTAGTCTTTGTTTTGGGACAAACATTTGATTGAATTTTAGATTTCCTAAAAGCTCGTTTAAAAGGTCTCTTGCAAAAGTTCTATTGCACCTTTGTGTCAGAAGAGAATTCTATCGTATCAAAGAGAATCTAAAATCGTTCTTTACATATACACAATGCACGATAGAAGCAGGGATGTAAACGTTTATTGTGAATGAAATCGTTTTATCTAAAGTGTTCAAGAAGAATATTTAAAGTTGTACGGAATTTGGAACTATTTGATCTAAAGCATATGAGGGACAATATGGACATAGCATCGAATACAGTGTCAGAAATAAGGGAGATCTGTTTAAAATCTGTCAATTTTCTAGACTACTAAGCTTACATATGTACGTATTTTATTGTTATAAAATTTCTTTCTTTTTCATTCCTGTCCATACATTTTTTAAGGTTTCCATTCCTAGGAATACAAGTTTTTTTTTGTAACGATATTTTCGACAATTAACAAATATACAGATATGTATTTTTATATTTGACAATAATACAATATAGTGTTAAGCAAATAATGGTAATAGGTGTACAACTAATAACAACCAACAGCAATACTCAACTAGTCCAAGTAGCGACTGAAGGAAAGTTATAAGGACTAAAGGAAAGGTATAAGAGAAGTCATTCATATTTGGTTGTGTCAAACAGCAAATTGTAGCAGAGATCAAGGACGGGAACTTTCTTCGCATAGATTTAATAAAATAGCAGTTGTAAAAAACATCAATTTTAGGAAATGTATGATTCTTCGGAAAAATCTGTACACATATTAAAGCTTCATTTTTCAGAGAATCCTGAATCCGAGATCAAAGCAGAGAACTAAGAAAAAAAAAAACAAATTCGCATCGCAGATTTGTCGGATAACGGATAGTTACGAGTAGTCAAAATGGCGAGTATTTTACACCTCTAGTACGAGGATGTTTAATTTCACCAATCTTCAACACTGCTACTTACTTCTACTTAATACGGTTCTACCTATTATGGTCCACAATTTCTCGATTCTATTTATAATTAATCAGATGCAAACGACAGTACAAGACACTTCCAGGCCTATGTTGCGATTGTGCTTTGAATATACATACAGTCACGGTATACAAATAGAAGGTATGATATCGCGCAGCCCAGCGCCATGACTGTGACGTCAGCTTGTGCCCACTTTTGTCAGGCGAGGAGTGTGTTCTGAAGGCAACTTGATAAGTTTGTGATAGTTTTTATATTTTTAAGAGCAATCATTTGTTAAAATGAGTTGTGCTGTATACGGTTATAATACGAACAATCGTTCTAAAAACAATTTCAAGTTTTTTTGGCATTCCCAAAGACGAGAAATTGAAAGCAAAGTGGAGACATTCAATGTTAATAATGTCAGAATTTATTCAAATCACTTTGTTGACGAAGATTATGAGCGAAATCTAAGACATGAGTTGCTCGGATATCAACCGAAAAGATTCAGATCTTTGAAGAAAGAAGCTGTTTCATCAAAAAACCTTCCCAATAGAGAAAAAAATCCGAGCAAGTCTGATCGAGTACAACGGCAGGACAAGAAAACTGTGTAACAAATTTTAAAAGGGTTTGTTTGAGTAAACTTCCTTGTCTGTGTTTTTATCTAGTCGTAATAATTATATGCAGGACAGTCACTAAAAACTATTCATCTGTCTAAAACAATTTCCGAACATATCCATTTTAGTTGTAAAGATAATTTTATATATCCTATCCTACTATTTAGGACGTAAAACTATCTTTGTTACCTAAGGATCTTATTGTAGGTTATAATTATTAACTATTATATTATTATAAATTAATAAATAAGGATCTTATTGTATTTACATATTAACAATAATTGTATTATCTCAATAAACACTGCTATATTTTATTATTACTTTATAATAATTTTTTGACAGCTCCTGCTTTACGTAAGACATATGTATCTCTTTAGAATAAGAAAAACTGTTTGCTACTGGCAAAACATAAGTGCATATTTCAAATTAAACACGTACTAAAATAATTAGAATATCTATATTTAACATCAGTTAAAGTGTTGACCAACAATTATTTTAGATGGTAGGTATATTGAAAACAGATATATAATCAAATCAGTAATTTATTATTTATTTGAAAAATAATATTTCTTCAAATCGCTCTGCTGTAAAAGTGTTGAATAAATATATAAAAAAGTGATAGAAACAAAAAGATCCATGTTTATTAATTATTAAAATCCGTAATCATATCAAGTTGCCTGGATCATATCTGTTTCTAAAAACAGCAACACAAATATTGTTTTTTAGCCACAATCAATTTATAAAGTAGCTGCATTTTCATTGAACTGTGTAAAGTGGCATCCACTAGTGACTTAAAGTAACAAAGTATAGAAACCTACCAAATAGAGCGCCTACCAAATTGACACGACTTTTTAAAATGCCACTCGACGTGACACTGAGATATATTTTTTTAAATTAGATTCAGACGAAACTTGTGTGTAAATTGTGGATAAAACTTTGTATTACATTTGTTTTACATAGTTGTTTCATCCATTCAAGAAAATTAAACTCTCGAATTTCGTTTTCGCGGGTAAACATCCTTTCATGAACAAAATGCTTTCTAAAACACTTATTCGATAAATTTTTGTATATAAATTATTTCATCGTTGCAGTTCCACGGTCGATATTTATCAATACTTATCTCCACATATATGTAAAATATCTACATAAATAATAAGTTTCATGAAAAATAGTAAAAATATAAAGGAAAATAATACGACTTCTTATGGCAAATATTGGGATCGTGGGCACAAGGTGAAGTCATTCGCAAAGCGGTACGTAATTTATTTCAACCGCCTAGATATCATACCTTCTATTTGTATACCATGACATACAGTGGCTGCACAAGGTATTCGTACCCCCTCAAAGAATGTGATATCACGGCATCTAGAGGGAGTTGACGTTTAATAATGAGTTTCCTAGACACCTTTTAGTTTATATAATAATACGCCAAGGTAATTAAAGTTTTTGTTTATTTTGCTATAACGACGAAAAAAAATAAGAAAATATAATGACCATTAAGTATTCGTACGATATTATAATGAACATAAAACAAGACAAAATACATAAGTATATTTATTTAATACTTTGTAGCCAATCCGTTGTTGTCAGTAACTGCTTGTAAGCGCCATGGATTCTATTAAATTACCAATGTAATTTTTGGATAGTGCATACCATTGTTCTTCTAAATGCCGCTTCAAGTCATTTGTGTTGGATATGGTAAATCTTCTAATTTGTTTGTCGAGGTATGACCATAAATTTTCAATCGGATTAATATCCGGGGATTGAGGAGGCGTTTTCAGTTAGGCACGTGGTAAAAAAGCCACTTCCTTAAGGACCCTAGCAGTATGCTTAGGATCGTTGTCTTGTTGGAAATAAAAGTGATCTTCAATCCCAAGCATTTTAGCAGATTGAAATAAATTATCTTGCAATAACAACGGGTACACGTGTTTCTGCAGAAACTATTCGAAAAGTTATCCGAAAAGGCGGCTATTATGGTCGTGCTGCTCGCAAAAAACCATTTATCAGCGAAGTAAACAGACGAACGCGTTTAGCCTTTGCCAAAGAATATCTTCATAAGCCAATCGATTTTTGGAAAAGAGTGATTTTCTCCGATAAGAGTAAGTTTCAGATCTTTGGTTCTAGTGGGAAAAACATGGTTTGGAGAAAAAAAGGTATGGCGCTGAAAAAAGAAAATATGCTACCAACCGTAAAGCATGGAGGCGGTAACGTACTGCTTTGGGGTTGCATGGCATATAATGGAGTGGGCAAACTTCACATTATTGAAGGTATAATGAATGCAAAAGACTACCTAAAGATACTGCAAGATAATTTATTTCAATCTGCTAAAATGCTTGGGATTGAAGATCACTTTTATTTCCAACAAGACAACGATCCTAAGCATACTGCTAGGATCGTTAAGGAATGTCTGTTGTACCTTGCTTAACCAACTGAAAACGCCTCCTAAATCGCCGGATATTAATTGGATTGAACATTTATGGTCAAACCTCGACAAAAAAATAGAAGATTTACCATATCCAATGCAAATTATTTGAAGCGGCATTTAGAAGAACAATGGTACGCACTACCCAAAAATTACATAGGTAATTTAATAGAGTCCATGGACCGGCGCTTACAAGCAGTTATTGACAACAACAGATTGGCTAAAAGTATTAAATAAAAATACTTATGTATTTTGTGTTGTTTTATGTTCATTATATTAACGTACGAATACTTAATGGTCATTATATTTTCTTATTTTTTTTCGTCATTATAGCAAAATAAACAAAAACTTTAATTACCTTGACGTATTATTATATAAACTAAAAGGTCTCTACGAAACTCATTATTAAACGTCAACTCCTTCTAGATGCCGTGATATCACATTATTTGAGGGGGTACGAATACTTTGTGGTGCCACTGTATGTCTTGGTCATGGCCTAAACAAAATCCACAAAACAAAGTTTGTTTAATCTAACTTGAAATTTTATTTATTTTCCAACCGTTGGATTAGAATTCCGATCAACTTTGTGCGACGTACTTTGGGCCGTAAATTCAGAGTTTTTATTAACCCCCGTTTTTTTACAACTATTGAAAACATGTTACAAATATCACAGGGGTATGTTGATTAAATACTTAACATTCACTGTTAATTTAGTAAAACTTTTTTTTATTTATTTACTTACACTTTTGTTATTTATAATTTTTTTATTTATTTAGTTACAATTAACACAGAAAGTATCAGAATAAACTGCGGCACTTCGGCACAAAACCGGAGCTCCGTTCGTGAACGGTGCGTAACTGTAGCCATCGTAAACCGTTTTTTTGCGCGCAAAAAAGTGAAAATGCCGGGAGAGCCTAACAATCGGGACAAAAAAAGTTCCCTTATCGGTTCGTCGCTACGGATGTCATAAATCCTCGCGTCGTGTGTTTCGAGGAGGGCGTAGTTTCGATAATTATTCGGGGACATCAGCACTTCCAGCATCAGCGTCAGCGTCAGCGACCAATAGACACATGAACATAATGTGTTTCAAAAGAGTCTGTGTACAGACAACTTGAACCCGGAATAATGGTCGGCAACCCAGGATCGGCCTCGTAAGTCTTTGAAGCTTACGGCCCGTGAAGCATTTAACGACTACAATAAAAGCAGCTAAACTGTTACAATAGTTTATGTAAAACTTACCCTTTTAAATAGCTGCAACGTTATAAACTGGATAAGATCCGTAAAAAATCTATCAGTATCAGGTGCGTTTCAATGGTTGTCTCTTTATAGGCCAGGCCCGCTGTCAAAAATACCTTTTTTTTTGCCAAAATTAGGGACAGCACGAAATATACATATAAAAACGGAAAAATTCCATATAATTGAATAAACTACTTTTCCCGAACTGAGTTTCGCCGCTTCATATTTAAAATGGCATCCAAAGTTGGCCAAAAACCCATTTTTTCTTAAAAAAAAACTATGCGTCCTATAAAAAAAAAGTTTCAAACAAGTTGTAGAACTTATTAATACAAACAATTTAAGCCTGATACGACTTTAATAAATAAATAAATATTTTTTGTATTGCAAAAGAAGACAGCTAAAAATCTCAATTTTTTCAGTTGCTTTTATCTTTGAAAAATATATAATATTTTATCATGAAACTTGGGGAATGGATAGTCCTCGATAAGTAGAATAAACTGATATTTTGAACATTGCAAAATTCCTGATAGTTTCGAAAAATCGCATTTCTCAAAAAAATGTTTTTTTTTTTAAACTACAATAATTCAAATGCACTTAGAGAGTTCAGTTAGAGCTTAAAATGTTCTTCAAGACTTGCACTTTCGTATATAAATAAAGAGCGAATCGTAATATGATTGTTAATACTAAAATAACCGCGCAAAAATCGTAATTTTTTTTTCCCGAAAAAATGTAATTTTTTCAAAGAGTTTAAATTATATCGAAATGCCGTTATTGCCATTCGATAACTGCTTTTTTTTTACATATCTAAAAAAAAACTTTACCCTACGACCTTCTGGAGCCGAGGTATATTTTTTTTTTTTCGAAAAATCGCCACTGCCTTATTTCTTAACATTAAGTGCTGAAATTTGCACAGATCATAGTTAGATACTTGTACTTTCATATAAATATTATTTTATGGCAATCAGTGTCATTTCCTGATCTATAGACTACATGGTATTGGCCCCTATACAAAGTGCTGCCTCCACTCGATGTTCGTTCATGCGCGTGGTGTGGGGAGAGAGAGACGCCGACTCGACGTATACAGTTAGCGAACGTAAATAATACATGGCATACACCACGCACATGAACGAACATAGAGCGGAGACAGCACTTTGTATAGGGGCTAATACCATGTAGTCTACAGATCAGGAAATGACATTGACTGCCATAAAATAATATTTATATGAAAGTAAAAGTATCTAACTACGATCTGTGCAAATTTCAGCAATTAATGTTAAAAATGAGGCAGTAGCGATTTTTCGAAAAAAAAAATTATCTCGGCTCCAGAGGGTCGTAGGGTAAAGTTTTTGTTTTATTTAAAAAAAATAGCAGCTATCGAATGGCAATAACACCATTTCGATTATAATTTAAACTTTTTGAAAAAAAATTTAAATTAACATTTTTTAGGTAAAAAAATAGCGATTTTTGCCCGGTTATTTTAGCATATTAACAATCATATTACGATTCGCGCTTTATTTGTACACGAATTATATTTAGATTATTATATCTTTTTCAAAGACATTTAGCTGTTTTTTTGGAATAAAAAATGTATTTATTTATTTATTTATTAAAGTCGGATTAGGTCTTAAATTGTTTGTTTTAATAAGTTCTACAACTTCTATTTGAAACCTTTTTTTTGTAGGACCGTAGTCTTTTTTTAACCTTTAGACTGCCGGCATTTTTCCCTTATAAATGGATATTTTTGAGGGGCAAAGTTTATATATATAAACATCTAATACATCTCGAGTAGTTGCCGAGGCCACGGGTGGCTCAGATATGAGCCAGGCCGGCTGGCAACGGTCGGGACAATGTTAAAAATTTTCAGATTGTGTAAATTACTATATATTTATTTTTAACCGAATGTGCTTGATATTATAATGTAATAAGCTACCAAAAACACTCTAAAATATATTTAGTCACCAATAAAACCACTCAAAAACGTGAAAAAAAGCGATCAGTTACACTGAAATAATATTTTTTTCTTCATCCCTAGACTTCATACGTATATATTTTTATACTTACATATTTATATAGTTATAGGTAGAAATTCAATGTTTTACATTAGAATTCAATCGAACACAGTATCGCTAAAAAAATTATTTATCCTAAATACAGTAATTCAAGTAAAAAACTAATAATTATTCTATGTAAAAAAAAAATTTATTTGAAATAACCGATAAAAAGTCAATAACCGTTCAATAAAGAATTTTGAAAATATCATCCCTTCCGGCAGGGGTGAAATTTCGGCATCTCAATCAATTGGGGAAAATTTTAGGGTACATTTTATAGATTTTTACAGCGTGCTTCCAAAAAAATCGTGTAAAAAGTCAATACCCACCTAATAACGAATTTTTGAAAATTTCACCCCCTCGCCAGAGGTAGTTTTGGTATCTCAATCAATTCCGGAAAATTTTTGGATACATTTTACAGATTTTACAGGCTATTTACTAAAAAAAAATCAGTAAAAAGTTCAATACCGAATACAAGTTCAATAACGAGTTTTTAAATATTTCACCCAGTTTAGGTACATAGTTCACATAGTTTGGGTACCTCGATCGACTAGAAATAATTTCAGTTGTATCCTTTAGAGATCAGAGAGACTATTAAATGGGAAAAATTCACTATAATATCTGTATTCATCACTAAAACTATTATTTCATTACTGTCCCATATGTGAGCCAGCCGGCAGTCTAAAGGTTAAACGAAAAAAAGGATTTTTGCCAAATTTGGACGCCATTTTGAATATGACGCGGCGAAATTCAGCTCAGGAAAAAGTAGTTTATTAAATTCTACGGAATTTTTCCAATTTTTGATGTATATTTTCGTGCTGTCCTTAATTTTGGCATGTAAAAATGTAATGGGCTTGGCCTATTATGTGATGTTCGCCGTGGGGAAAAATATTTTTTAACGTGCTTATTTTTTACGTCATCTGTAGCGTGTAACACTTCATTTACTTCGTTCACTATTTGCACTTAGTCCACTAAAGGCAACGCACTGTCTTGCAATTTTTCTATGGTGTCATGTGATTGTTTATAGTATTTGAAAATCATTTTTAAAACCGTTTCAACAGATATGTCTTGGAATTTTGTCTGACTTTTCATTAATTGCCGCAGCCTCGTTGGGATACTAGAGCTCAAACTGTGGAATTACAGTTTCTATTTGTTCAAAATATTTAGCATAATAAAAATCTGCCTCCAACCATGTTCCCCAGCGGGTAAAAATCGACTGTTGTGGTTCGCATATATTGGGACACCTGCTGTGGAATGCACGAGGAAGTTTTCGAGATTTCAGAAACACTTTTTTAGTACTTGCTATTAGTGCATCTACCTCTGAAAAACATTGTCTAGAGGTTTCGGCCACAAGATGTAGCGCATGCACTTTACATGTAACGTGTATCGTGATACGTTCGTGTTCTTAAAGAGAACGGCCTACCACAAATATTGTAGCGGCACCATCAGTCATAAACATTAACAGTTGACTTCTTGACAGTTCAAATTTTCCGTAATGTCTCGAGCACCACGTGTGTTTCGCCAGTACACTCAGTTAGTCTCTTGCTTGCTAATAACTGTGGTCACATCTGTTTAAGAGGGTCCAGCACACTTACTATAATATTTACAATGGAGTGTTTTTTTTTTAAATCTGCCGTTTAATCAATACACAATACCGAAATTTTTTTCAAACTCTTTTTTCCGGTCCCCCCCCCCCTTTTCTTTTTTTTTTTTTTTTTTTTTTTTTTTTTTTTTCTCTTTTTTTTTTAATGAGTTTTGCAGTCACATTTATCCCAACACATTAGGTCTCTTTCGTACAGCTTACACATTATCATAGCACCATTATAGTATAAACCCGGAAAAACCCTGATAAATGTATTTACCTTGTCGGCGTGAGGTCGTTTTTTACCCTTCGGCACGTCGGATATAATATTTATTGTTAAACTTACTTACTTACTTCATGGCTCTGGGAGAACTAAATTGCAAGTAGGCGATGTGCGAACAGCTGTACACGTTCGGAACTCTTCGCTAACCACTTCCGATGGCCGATTCTGTCTAGCCGAATAATAGCCGGGCAGTTTGGTGAACATTCAAGTTTATTTGGGTATAATACATTTCTATCGCATGCCTGCTATATACGTAATTTTCGAAATATTATGTTAGAAATTCAGAAAACGAGAACTGTAAAATAGATCCCAGTAGCTTGTAGGTAGCTGTAGGAACAGCTCATATTCAAAAATATGGAACCAAAAACTACATATTTTTTTCAAAATAGCGTACCGAAAATGCTGCTAACTTTTGGTAGCAGCTGTTTTGGCATTTCGCAAATGAAAGTCTGACAACTATACAACTTTGTTCTGAAAATTACAGTTTTTCAATGCAAGATAAAAGTTTGAAGCTCAAAAATGACACAGATCACTATTAAAACCAATATAAGCTTTAAACAATTTCAAACAATCAACAAATGTAAAGTAATACCACACGGCAACTTCGAATGTGCTGCCAACTGCATAACAATAAACATCAAGCGCGAACATTCTATTACAGTTTATTTTCCCGGAAACCGTGCTAAAAACAAAACACAATAACCTCTAAGTCGCCATTGCATGCAATGGATTTATTTTGCGTTCTAAATCTAACAGTCAGACGAACGCAAGACTGGCGCATGACAGTTCCATCTATTTCTCGTTTGACGCGTCACTGATTTGTGTTTGTATGGTTTGCTAGGAAGCGCCAAAGCCGGTTACAGTCTAACCAATAAATAAATAGGGGATCGTCACAAATCTGATGCTACAAATCGGCGAGAATATTGAAACTGCTTGTAGTTCCGGGATAGTTGAGATATTCCGTGATGACATAGGAATCTGCTTTATTTATGGATAATAAAATTTTGGAAAAAATGTTATTTTAATGCTTACGTTATTAATTAAAGTTACTTTAGCGTAAACATTCTGGAATGTCTCATATTCCAAGAATATCCCAATGACACTCCGGAAGAGCAAACCGAGCCTCGTCAGTAAAATAAACTTGGTTTCGTTCGACAGGTCTATGAACTGCATGTGTAGATTTGAGACAATGCAGACTGAAGTACAAATTGGTTTTCAGATTTCGTTGACACGTGTCTCGTTGACCCAGATAATTAACTGTTGTTTTTGGATTCTCAGTATCAGTTGCCACACAATTTCAGTGTCTTCTGTTTTTGCTTTGTGTCTAGCAGTTCATTGCTTGCAACAGTGCAGTACAGTGCATTGTTTCCTATGCAGCTTTAATCCAGTTTCATTGTACATATTTAGAAATCGTTTTATTGATTAACTGAAATGGCCAAAGAGATCGACTGCTTTAGAAAATGTATCTGCAGATCTATTTGTGTTTGTTCTTTTGGTGAATACACAGCTTTACTCAAAGCGATAGTTAACATATCGTAAGACATTTCAGTATTATAGAGACCGAAAAAGAATATTATATATATATCCTATATACCTCTTTCGATCGTATTATTTCAAACTCTCTTCTACACACCGTTGAGTAATGTGTTCTAAACTACCCACCTCTCTTTTGAAGTGCCTGTCATCTCGGGTTTACGGCATAAACTCATGCAAATTGATAAAAAGCTTCCGCAGTTTCATCTTGGAACACTTGGGCCCTTTAGAGTGTAGAAGCTATTGACGGCTCTTCAACGTTTTTAGCGCCCAAAGCAAATTGAAATTCAGTACGTGTCGATAATATCTCCAGCAAGGGTTATATCGCAGAACTTGTATAATTAACATTCTCTCGGTCAGAGCTAGACGATGCCGATGCTCCAATATTTTCATGAACGTTATTTAGTTAGTTTTCGGCGGAAAAAAAGAATAGAGAGGAAACAGAGTACGATATTTTATTAATTACTATGCATGCACTAGCACATTGTTAATACATATGTACATTCATATAGAGTATTTAACATTCTGTTGAATAATTGAGGTGCATTTAATTTAAATACCCAAATGCATTGTTCATTAGTAGAATAGGTATGGAGTATCGAGTATTATTTTGAATATGTTTGATATTCAAAAATTCCCTGAGTACTCGTAACTTCGTCCATAATTTGGACGTACATACGGTACATTGTACAGTTTGTAAATAAATATTCATTATTCATCGGTAGGATAGGTATGGAATAAATATATTTGAGACTGAAAAATGCTCTGAATTCACGTAATTTCATTCATAATTTAGGCATACATACACCATAGGAAATTGCAGCATTACATATTGGCGATACATGTGTAGAAGAGAATAAGTTAAAAGACACCAGTAATACCTTAATACCTTGTGTAGGTATTAGAAACGTATGATATAAAACGTTACCTGTGCGTTAACATAAACTGGAATGTGGAGGTGAAGAGAGACACCGCCCACCACCTAACGAATTTGAGTGAGTCGGACTCAGTACTTTTTCGCAGCAATGAGGGTGTACATCGACTTATCTGTATGAAACGAAATTCTTACGTAATTCTGACTTAAAATTATCCCATACACTTAAAAGAAGTGTACGAACATAATTGTATTTATTTTCAAATTTTTGTATTCCTTAACTAACCGGTCTGGAAGAAAATAAAATTTAGCTCAATAAAAAATAAAAAGATATAAATATAAATTAACCCGGTTATAAGACGAAAGAAAGAAAAAAATGACTATTGAATAAGTGGTTCAAAATGCCGCCCCTTTGTTCTTCGCAAAACACTGGTCTGTCGTAAAACTCAGTTCTTACGAGTTCTAACATTTCTTAAGCGTAACAATTTAGGACTTGTACAATTCTGGCCCGTAAATCATTTAAATTTCGTGGTCTTTCATGTTCATGTCCGTAAACAGTTTGTTTTATTTGTTAAATATTTGTTTGCATTTAAGGAACCGTTTATAAAAAATGGCCCAACGATGGAATCGCCTAAAATACCAACTGCGTACGCAAGGAATACTCAAGTGCTTTTTTTCCGTAGACCAATAACGATGTAATAATTCAATTCACACGTGCGCATTATAATTTATGGGCGGGGCGTCCCGCCTACATATTTTATTGCTACCCTATCACGAAAGACAGAGAATAACGCCCATAGAGTTTTAAAATGACATGTCAGTCTGGCAACTATGGATATAATATTTCTCTGTCAGTTCCTCTATCTGTCAGAGTTTATTCTTTTCTTATTTATTAATGCTCGGCTTTGAAATCTTGCACTTTCCTAACTGGTATGTACTCAACACATACGAACTCTGGCGCACTTGAATTGGATCAAATAAAAAAAAAAAAAAAGGTAATACCTTTTATCTACATAAATATTATCTTTTATATTAATAGGGTGGCCGACGTGCCGACATTCAGCGGCGTGATGCAGATTCGACTGTCTGTCAGACTCTAGCATCATTATTAGTGTGTTCGAGGTGTTTATGTCGTCGGCGTCGGTATTACATTAAATTAATAATAAAGTGGCACACATGCAAATGCCTAAAAAACTACCCTTTGCTGACAAAGTGAGTAAATTTGGTGATTTAGAAGATTTATTTTATGATGTCGTGACCGTAATATAAGGAAAAACGCTGTGTAGTGACAAACGCGATTATAGCTGTCACATAAATAATATGAAACAAAAATAAAAAAAGAACTTAATTTATGTTCGACTTTTAATGCTATGTGCCAGCTTGATAAATAACAATTTTCAATGAGTTTTTTTAAAAATACGTTCAAGAAATACCGTTGACAGGTCGCACAACGTGACTTATAAAGTGTAATAAAGGTGCATAAAAAAATACATGGATGTGGTTACATACCGACGAGACATTTCCAGCAAATAAAGGCTATTATTTTACAATTCAATCCTGCTAAAGCTGCTGCAAGCTACAGGTGACGCAATAAATAAAACTGTTCCGTACTCATTTTTTGTTATGTAGTTTTACTTAGGTTAAATATTAGCAACAACTAGTTATTAGTAGATTTTATATATTTTTTTTGTTTATTTTCGCGAGTGAGCGAATGCAGAGGACAGTCAGTTGCGCCTCTGCGCATGGGAGGTGGCGGTGCGCGCGTCGCCGCGAACACAACGGAAAAGACTTAATTCGAATCGAGATCGTTCGCTAACGGCCATTGAAGAGTGCACCCTTTGCATCGTGCATCAGTCTTGGAGGGAGCTCCGAGGTGGCCGAGGATACTGCACAAGGTGAGACTGCTGGCCTCTCGTTTTCGATTACATTCAATTAAAATTTTCACTGTAGTACATCGCTTCAGGTTTACATAAACCTGACAACTCAAACAAAACCAGTTATATAATAAAGGAGGTGGGAAAAGATCGGCCATTTTTCGCCCATCGGCAAATTCATATTCATATGGTACTCAAACAGATACTCAGTCGAACTGAAAATGCTAGTTTTTTTCAAAAATTATTTTATTAAATAGAGACAACAGGAAGAAATTAACTATACTAAAGTATTTGTAACAAATGTTTTAAATTATATTTCTCCTTCGCTTTCACTGGCTGAATCGTCACTGGACCATCCAGTAGCAGCGTCTTGAAGTGTATCTGCATACCCAAGACGGTGTTTTTGTTTGAGTTTGATTATGGCGCCAGTACCCCAAGTACCAGAGTACAGATGCAACATGGGCACAGCAGCCAACAACTCTGGCACCAACTTCAAAAGCCTTTCTTTTATGCCACCTTTCTGATATCTTGTAAAAGAATTTCAATATATTTTTCACTTAAACAAGTGTTATTACTTATTGGGTTTAAACTTCCTAAAGTTGTATCTGTGAATGCTTTTCCAGAAAGATGATCTTTGCAGCATCGTTTTCCTGCCGTTATATATATATATATATATATATATATATATATATATATATATATATATATATATATATACCTGTCTCTATAAATGATTGTCTTCGTGCTGTAAGAGGAACTGTCACAATATTTTTTTCACGATTACATATTACGCAACGCGTATTTGAATTATGACATCGAGGTAATGACAACACTACTTTAGGTTTTTCTGCAGTAGAGTTCGTAGGTGTACTCGCAGACGGTTTTACATTATCGACAACATTCGAAGATGTATAAGAATTTTTTGTCTCTAACTTGCGTATCTTCGACATGTGGAACACACTTCGGCATTGTTTTATAAATCGAAATTTTTATGTCGTCTCAGAACAGATAGTATTTTTTATTAGAAGTAACACTATAATCACTTTTATATTTTAACCACTTTTCACAAGAATCACACTAAATTTTAGGCATTATTTTTTGATAAAATACGGAAAACGCCTACAGTACTACGTAAAATGATGGCAAGGAAACAAAAGAAATATTTGTTTTACTATATAACTCGCTCGAGGTCAAGACACGTTCGAACACGCACATGACGCATGAGTGACTGACTCGCGGACAAGTTATTTTTTTCCTACAACACAGATGCACTCGATGCACCAAAAGAAATGAATGCTAGTTTAGAAGCTTATTAGTTGTAGTGTTTGAGAAACTAAAAATATTGTGGTGCATAAAGTGCTTAACAGATTTTTTTTAAATATAAGTTAGATAAAACGCTTCAAATTGCAAATATTCGACAAATCTGTCACGTTCGATGACCTCTTTATAAGACCTGTTATTTTTTTTCTTACTATTTTAGAATAAATGTAAAGATCAATACCTGAACTTCACATAAATATGATAATATGACTTTAATAAAAACTTTGAATTTTCACCACGAAAAAAGGCCGATCTTTACCCACCTCCTTTAAAAGTGTATTAAAGAAAGACACCAGTTTTACCAAATTAGGACTTTATTTTTTATGTCAATCGTATTACAACAATAGATTAAATAGTTGTAGAACAAATCAAATTACAGACAGATACAGATAAAATCAATTATCGACCACATTAGATGCATCACAAAGAATTAATGCTGTACAAAAATAATGCAGTTAACAACTGAAAATAATATAGCTTTTTCTACACAGTGTTGTATTGTGTACAGTAAATTAATTGTGTTTTACAATTAAAGCATACTTAATAAAATTAACAGTAAAAATGTAGTATGGCTTACGAAATAAACAGGAAAATAAAGGATATAACATGACAGATTAGGACTGGCGGCAAATCCTAGTCATGTTTCTTAATTTTTATGTTTCAGGGTAACTGCTGCGATGTAATATTCAGCAGATATTGTCTCTTCCTTAATCATGTAAACTAATACAGAGTTGAGATGGAAATAGTGAGTCAAACTGTAAATATTTTAAGAGAAATATTGGTGGCTTAAGATCCTGCAAACTGCAGATATACCTTCCAATTTCTCCGTAAATAAATCTACAGTTTGATTTAGTATTACCGTAACAAATCATTCAGTATTGTTAGATGCCAATTTTACTTCTTATGAATAATGGAAGCAGGAAATATTTGCACCTTCATTCATGCTTGCTCAAACAAAACATTTCACTC